>MU186899.1:64391-82574 GCA_016904865.1 Pissodes strobi
AACCTTAAATGGTTGATATTTTAAATTGTTGAACCTTAAATGGTTGAAGTAGATTTTTTTTTAAAAAACCCTAAATGGTTGATATTTTTGATTTTTGAACCCTGAATGGGTTTCATTTAGTTTATTTCACTGTTTTACCTTAAATAATATAAATTGTTACCTTTACTAGGATAAGTTTCGTTAATTATGAGTAATTCTTTGTTTAGGTTGAGGTAGTTCTGCACAACCGTGCGAGGGCGCGCGGATGCAGGATGGCCATGTTAGAATAATTCAATATTTGACCAATATAATTATTAAATATTCTTATTTTTTTAAATTTAACACATTGGATCGGCGACGGTGATATAACCGCCACCGATAACAAATAATTAGGTATTGATAAGTTTAGTGTGTAACCTGATATTAAGGTAGTTAAGATAACCACCTGCAAATGGTGTTTAAGAAGGTAGAAATGTCAGGCATGAGAGAATTGTATTGTATTGTGACAGTTTGTTCGAATTTATTTAATTATCGAATAGAAGTGCCGTTTTAAGGAAAAAGTGTTTCATTTTGAGGCATTACCTATCATACATGAACAAAAGGTACATATAATTTTCAACATTGACCCTAGCATATTGATTTTTGGAAAAGTGACCACTCTGAGAAACTTATTGAGAAAACTCGGTATAATATATGGAGGGTCAGCGACGAGAACATTTCCCGGGAAAAATAAATCAATTTCAATCAAGTACCTCCTCTCGTTTCCGTGAAAAGCTGGTTATTCGCGCTCGCTCGCAAAATACCGCATCGAAATTGAAACCGGCCCACCTGGCGGAAATGTTTTTATTTTTTTTTTCGGCTCGCGATAAAAATGTCTAGTCGAATCCTTTACAAGGAAAATTGATTCTGGCAATACCGCATCACTCACTCCCGGATCTATGCGAAAATCCCGTTTCGAGCACAATAAATCAATCATCTTAAATGTCGCTCTAAATTTCTATTGACGGTCCCGCACGAACATGACGGAATAAAAAGTTTTCCGCTCAAATTGAACACGATGCCTGGATAATTTTGATCGATATTCTCGGAGACGTTTTAAAGCCAATGTACACTTAGGTTTTTAAATTTTTGTATTTGTATTGTAAATAGGCCGCTAATTTTTAATTACGAGGCGTTATGGCGACCTTAAAAGCGGTTTACATGAAGTCTTAATCAGATTTGGGCACCTAAGCAGACTTAGGACGAAAGATAAATTATTTATAAAGGAATTACATTGATTTAGATGTGCTAACGATGTTCGTATCGGGGAACTCCCACCTTGCTTTACATTTAATGGCTGATTTGTCGTCTAAGAAAGATTTATATTAATTTAGAATTCATAATGAAAGACTTACCTAATACTCCCAGACGAAAATTTAGCGTTACAACGATAACGTGACCGTAGGACGCCAAGACGCTTCCGTCATAAGGATGTCCGGCACCCCACTCGAAACTCTCGCCGTGCACGAACACCAGTACTGCGTACGGTGCCTCCAAGCCTCGGTTACCTATAAGTTAAAACAATTATACTTGTACCTATAAGTATATATTTGAATTTGACGATAGGTATAAAACCAGATGAAATTATCAAAAATTGTGTAGATGATGCAATAAATTCATATTCCCTTGAAAGTAATGAATTTGAAAGTTAGGTGAAATTATTGAAAATGATTTAAAAAAAAATTATATACCCTTAAAACCATTAAACCTAAGTAAATCATTATTGTTTTAATCGGTATGTAAATTAAACCAGTTATATTCAAGTCAATTACAATAGCACTAGAACAATGACAACTTCTTGAAGAACTAAAATATCTTTCGAATCTATTTATGAATTTAAAATTTTTATATACTTAAAATCACTAATCCTAAGTAAATCAATGTTGTCTAAATCAATTTCACAAGCATTTACCTAAATTGAACCAGCTAAATTAAGGTCAAATACAAATATAACTAGGATAAAGAGAACTTTTCTAAAAACCAAAATATCTTTCGAATCAACTAACGAATTTAAAACTTTTATACATCTTTAAAATCAGTAATCTTAAATAAATCATTATTGTTTAAATCAGTTTCAGAAATATTTCTGTAAATTCTAAATGAACGAATTAAATTGAAAAGAATTAAAAATATAACGAGCAATGAGAGCTTCTTGAAAAACTAAAATATCTTTCGGATCAATTAACGAATTTGAAATTTTTATACATCTTTAAAATAAGTAATCCTAAGTAAATCAATTGTTTAAATCAGTTTGACATTCCTGTCTGTAAATTGAACAAACTAAATTAATCTGAATTAAAACTAACTAGAACAATGATACCATCTTGAAGAACTAAAATATATTACACATCAATTAACGAATTTAAAATTTTATACACCCTTAAAATCAGTAATCGTAAGTAAATCATTATTGCTTAAATCAGTTATTCAAGCATTTCTGTAAATTGAACGAGTTAAAATTAAAGTGAATTAAAATTATAGCTAGAACAATGAGACCTTGAAGAACTAAAATATTTTTCGAATAAATTAACGAATTTATATTTGTATACATCATTAAAATCGGTAATTCAAGTAAATCATTATTGTTTAAATTAGTTTTATAAGCATTTCAGAATTTAAAATTTTTATATATCTTTAAAATGACTAATTCAAAGTAAATTAATATTGTTTAAATCAATTGCATAGACAGGTTTTGAATCAATATACGAATTTAAAATTGTTATGTATCCTTAAAATCACCAGTTCTAGGTAAAATATTATTGTTTAAATCAATTTCAAGCATTTGTGTAAATTGAATGAGTATGTATGCTGATCTAAACTAAAATCAATAGAACAATGAAAACTCCTTGAAAAACTAAAACATCTTTCGAATCAATTTATGAATTTAAAACTTTTATATACCTTTAAAGTCACCAATTCTAATTAAATTATAATTGTTTAAATCAATTTCGCAAGCATTTCGGTAAATTAAACCAGTTAAATTAAACACAATTACAAATATAACTAAAATAATGAGAACTTTTTTGAAAAACTAAAATATCTTTAAAATTAATTTATGAATTTAAAATTTTATCACTTAAAGTCACTAATTAAATTATTATTGTTTAAATCAATTTCACAAGAATTTGAGTAAATTAAACTAGTTAAATTAAAATCAATTAGAAATATAACTGAAACAATGACAAGTTCTTGAAAAACTAAAATATATTTTGAATCTATTCATGAATTTAAAATTTTAATATAGGTTACAACAAAGTCACAAATCCCAATTCAATTGAAAATGGCGGCGTACGGTTGCGCACGTTTCATGTAGCTCTTGTTAATTTAGTATTTTTCGCGTTTAAATCGAGAATTAGACACTTTAATTATCACTAGTGTATTGTGCATTTTATGTTTAGTGTATTTACTGTCAGTTTCTCACCAAGGGATATGTTTTCTTTCTGAGATCGTCTGCTAAAACCTAATATCGGTTTTTTAGATGAAACTACAAAATATTACAGTGTTGCCATTGTGAGTCCTTGAAGATCACTTAGAGTCTTCTGAGCAGTGAAACTGTGTGATGATGACTGAGACTGATGAAATTGAGCTAATTTGTTATTTCTGTAGAAAGGATTGCTTTTTTAAAGAGAGCAAAACTTTGCTATTTGGATGCTCTTGTGATAGGTGTAAGAGAGTTTCATGTCGAAAGATGCGCTATCGCAAAGACGAGGACAGCCCTGATATGGTGTAAAACCTGCATGAGCAGGAGAATTCAGTAAATCAAGTTACCTGCGAAACCACTCTTATTAGTGAAGTGAGTAAAAAGGTGGTTGATGAAGTTTTGTCTGTTATGGAGGAACGGGTCAGCATGAAGTTGGAGAGCATTTCAAGAGCCATACTTGAGAGTAACAAGGAACTGGTGAAGCTTTTAATGTTAGACAAACAGAAACAGAAAACGCAGGAAATGGTTCACAGTGCGGCAACGGCGCATTCTGTTGGGTCCAAATCAGCTGATTCAAATCATGGTGATCAACAGACTGCGTCATCCAGTGTTGTCACTTCCGCTGTTGCCTCTCATGAAGTTCAAAACCAGAGATTGGCAGAAGAAGAAGAAGAAGAAGAGCAGTTCACACTGGTCCAAGGCCAAGGAAGGAGAAGAAGAAGAATTCAGCCGTTTGAGCAGTCGAGGCCCGCCCAAGAGTCTCAGAGCCAAGCCTACAAAAGAAATGGAGAAGAAGAAGAAGATTCTAATGTAAACAACAAAAGAAGTCATAACCGTAAAAGCAATCAAAATATTATTTTGGGAAATGCGATTTTTGAGGGGGATGAATAAAAGGCTTTGATAAAAAGGCCCATTTTTATTTGGGGCGCGTTAAGATGGGTATTACTTCGGGGTTTATAGAGAATCACATTAAAAAGCACTGCCCTAATGCCAAGTTTGTAAGAGTTGAGCCTTTACCTGTAAAAGGAGATGTAAGTTTAGGCATAATATGATATTTTTAGGCATGATAGGGTTCCAGATGTTAATACTGCAAAGGAGTGTGGGGGTGGTGTGTTGATTGCGGTAAGAAAAACCTTATCTTCACATTTGATTCTGATCCCGACTGTGGGATCAGATATTTATCAAATTTACATTTCTTTAAAGTTGAGAAATCAAAATCTTATTTTGGGTTGCATTTACAGTCCGTCTCCATCTCCTTTGCAGGCCTATGAGGATCACTGTCAGACTGTTGAGTTTTTATATCAAATGTATCAGGGTAGTTCATTTATTTTGGTGGGTGATTATAACCTACCAAGAGCCAATTGGGGTAATGACAATATGGGTTTAACTGTTGAATGTCCAGAAAATGATCATGCACATTGCGTTGCAAATAACTTCGGCTTTTACAACTTTTTCCAGAATAGTCAAATCGTTAACAGTTATGGAGTTCAGTTGGACTCAGTCTTTAGTCATTCTGATAACCTCTGTATATCCCCAGCTATTGACAAATAGCTTGAGTCACACGGCATTGAGTTTTGAGATTTCACAGGAGCAACCTTTTGAGGCAAGGTTGGAGTTTGAGGAATTTTTCTTTGATTTTAAGAATGGGGACTACTTGTCAATTAATAACTGCTTGGCAAACGTAAACTGGGATACCCTGTTTGAGGGTGGATCGGTGGATAAAATGGTTTCAGAATTCTATGTCATCTATAGTTTGATAAATACTTGCATTCCTTTAACGAGGTATCGTTCATCTACCTTCCCCTTCCCAAGTTGGTTTTCTGCAGAGCTTAGAAGCTGCATCATTTTTAAGAAAAAGGCTCATAAAAAGTTTAAAATGAGCAATAGTCAGGTTGATAATTTTTTAACTCTGAGAGATCAGTGTGCGGGGCTTCACAAAATTTGCTATGAACAATATATTAATAAAATTGAGCATAAGCTCAGATAATCCACGTTATTTTTGGTCCTACATAAATAGTAGAAAGGGTGGTTCAGGCCTTCCTCATAGGCTATCTTTCAATGGAGCTACTGCTGAAGATCCTGAGGGGATCGCTGATCTCTTTGCGGAGTACTTTTCCTCTGTGTATTCCAGGGACGAGGTGAATGTTGTGCCTGATTTTCAATTTGATAAAGTGGTGACTTTAAACAAGATGGAATTTTCAGTTACTGAGGTGTTTGATTCTATTCAGGGTCTTAAAAATACTTTAGGTGCAGGGCCTGATTGGATTCCTGCATTAGTTATAAAAAAACGCATCTGTTTACTAACATTTCCGGTAACAGTAATTTTTAACAAATCTTTGGAGGAGAAGTTTTCCGAAGCCAGTCTACAAGTCAGGTGCTAGAGATGATGCAACCAACTACCGTGCAGTTTGCAATCAGTCGGTATTGCCTAAGCTTCTTGACCACTTGGTGAGCAAACACGTATCATGGGCTTCCAGAAATGTGATTAGTTCTGAGCAGTTTGGATTCATGAAGGGTAGGTCCACTGATGCAAACCTAGCGCTCTATGTTAACCATATATCTAAAACTCTTGAAAGTGGCTTTCAGGTTGACTCAGTGTATGTGGTCTTTTCAAAGGCATTTGATCGGGTCAACCATAGTATTCTTTATTGTAAGCTCCGCGCGTTGGGAATTTTGGATCCTCTTCTATCTTGGATTTATAGTTTTGTAACAGGGAGAACCCAGATGGTGAAGATTGGTGGCTCTACCTCTCTTGAGATTGAAGTAACTTCTGGAGTGCCTCAAGGCTCTCATTGTGGTCCTATACTCTTTTGCCTGTTTTTGATGGATGTTCTTACTCCTCCGAAATTTTGTAGAGCCTTGTTATTTGCTGATGACACCAAGTTTTTTTTTTATAGTGGTTGGTACTATTCTGGATGCCCTTTGTCTTCCAAAGGACTTGGATTCCTTCTTTGAATGGTGTGAGGTGAATGGGATGACATTAAATATTGCAAAGTGTAACAAAATCTCATTTTCTGGACTCAGAAATCCCATTGAGCTTCCTTACAAATTTAATAATATATCTCTTGATTCTTAAACAGAAATTTCTGATCTTGGTGTCTTGATGGATTCCAGATTGTCCTTTTCAAGTCATATTAATAGCATTTCTTCTAGGGCTATGAAGGTACCTGGGTTTGTGCAGCGATCTACTCCTGATTTTTCCATATTTACATTTCAAAAACTGTTTTGTTCCTTGGTGCGCCCCATTTTGGAATATTGTTCTGTTATTTGGTCTCCTTCTTACAACTGCTGGATCCATCAAGTGGAAAGAGTTCAGAACAAATTTTTAAGGGTTGTAGCTTTCAGATATGGCTATCAAAGGGAGGAGTATGAATACAATTGGATAAGGAGCAGTCTGTCCTTACATACATTGGAAGCAAGGCGAGTTTTAATTGACATGTGTTTCTTTTATAAAGTTTTGAATAGTATCATTGACTGTCCACAGCTATTGGCTTTAATTAATTTAAGAATACCATCTGGAAACAGACAGTCTGACATTTTTCTTGTTCCTTTTCACCGCACCAATTATGGCTCTAATGAACCTATTACTCGTTTGTGTCGTGAGGCAAATAATTTGTCAAATTGTGTTAACTTTTTTAATTCAAAGATACCAAAATTTAAAAAAGACTTGAAAATGCTTTTGTGATGTAAAATGTTGTACCTGTGCTAGAGTTAAGATTATTTTTCCTTGTTGTCGTTATAGCTAGTTGTTACATAAGATTATTGTTTTTTGTTGTTGTTATAGCTTTATTATATTATATATATATTACCTAATTTGTAAATGGTTTGCCGTCGATAAATAAATAAGTAAATAAATGAATAAATTATTATTGTTTAAATCAATTTCACCAGCATTCCTATAAATTGAACCAATTAAATTTAACACAATAACAAATATAACTAAAACAATGAAATCTTTAAAAGCTAAAACATCTTTAAAATCAATTTATGAATTTAAAATTTTAATATACCCTTAAAATCACCAATCCTACTTAAATTATTATTGTTTAAATCAATTCCACAAGCATCTCTTTAAATTAAACCATTTAAATTAAAATCAATTACTAATATAACTAAAACAATGATAATTTCTTGAAGAACTAAAATATGTCTCGAATCAATTTATGAATATAAAATTTTTATATGCCTTTAAAATCACAAATCCTAATTAAGTTATTATGGTTTATATCAATTTCACAGGCATTTCTGCAATTTAAAACAGTTAAATTAAAGTCAATTACAAATATAACTGAAACAATGATAACTTCTTGAAAAACTAAAATATCTTTCAAATCTATTCATCAATTTAAAATTTTTACATACTCTTCAAGTTACAAAACCTAATTAATTATTGTTGCTTAAATCAATTTCACCAGCATTTCTATAAATGGAGCCAATTAAATTTAACACCAGTACAAATATAACTAAAACAATGAAAAAATTCTTTGAAAGCTAAGACATCTTTAAAATCAACTTATGAATTTAAAATTTTAGTATACCCTTAAAATCAGCAATCCTACTTAAATTATTATTGTTTAAATCAATTCCACGAGCATTTCTTTGAATTAAGCCATTTAAATTAAAATCAATTATTAATACAACTAAAACAATGATAATTTATTAAAAAACTAAATTATGTTTCGAATCAATTTATGAATATAAAATTTTTATATGCCCTTAAAATTGCAAATCCTAATTAAGATATTATGGTTTAAATCAATTTCACAAGCATTTCTGCAATTTAAATCATTTAAATTAAAGTCAATTATAAATATAACTAAAACAATGATAACTTCTTGAAAAACTAAAATATCTCGAGTAAATTTATGATTTAAAAAATTTCATATACCCTTAAAGTCACAAATCCACAAGCATTTATGTAAATTAATCTATTTATGTTAAAATGAATAAAAAAAACCAGAACCATGACAATTCCGAGACGATTTATGAAAGGAATTTTATAATAAGGATTTATAAAAGTTAATGATTTAATATAAAACCTCAAACGGTTTATTAAATATTAAAAGCAGTAGAGCTTTAATCAATTTTCTTTCAAAGAGATTAATATATCTTGTGTGGAAATAACAAACTGTTATATATTTTAGTATTACTATATTTTAAAAAATTTAAAAGCGTTAGAAAACTAAGCTAAATTAATAAAGATAATAGAAAAAATATTTTAAAATGTGTTTATACTTTTAAAAGCTTGGAATCTGTAATGTCTAATGTTTGCGGGACTCTTTATACATAACATATTTACATGAAATAACGTTACATAGTAAAAGAGCGATGTTTTCAATCATTGTCAAAATTCTAAATATAATTCATATAAGGGTATGATATGGTTGAATAAAAATGTTTACAGGAAATTAAAGTTTAAATAAAATATTTTTTATTATTTCAAAAAGAAAAAAAAGTCAACAATCTTTAAATCAATATCGAAAAACAATTCGTCAAGACGGTATGGATAAATTTAATGTAGATCTTGAACACATTTTGTTAAAACTTGAAAGATTAAGGGTAATTAATATAAATATAAATAATTTCAACATTTTGTATAATAATTACTAATTAGTAATTATTATAATAACTGAAAACTAAGTGAAATTAATAAAAACATGGAAAGGGTATTTTAAAATTTATATTGCCTTCAGCAACTATAAAGCCTAAGTAAATTTTTAATGTCTAAATGCAATTTGTAAATCCAGCCACTTAAATTAGTTCAGTAAACAATATAACTATAATACTGATAACTTCTTGAAAAATAGAGGTTTTTAAATGCTAAATGTAATATAAATCAATCAATTTTATGATGAAAAGCTTGATCCTGTGAGAGAATATTAGTGAACGGATATTTTAGAAATAAATAGTTGAAAATTACAGCATATGTTTTGAGAAGTTATTGAAAAACTAAAATATCTTTTGGATCTATTCATGAATTTAAAATTTTGATGTACCTTTAAAGTCATAAATCCCAATTAAATTATTATTGTTTAAATCAATTTCACCAGCATTTCTCTAAATTGAAACAATTAAATTTAACCCAATTAGAAATATAACTAAAACAACGAAATCTTATATGAAAGCTAAAACATCTTTAAAATCAACTTATAAATTTAAAATTTTAATATACCCTTAAAATCCTAATTAAATTATTATTGTATAAATCAATTCCAAAAGCATTTCTTTAAATTAAACCAGTTAAATTATAATCAATTACAAATATAACTAAAAAATGATAACTTTTTGAAGAACGAAAATACGTTGAGAATCAATTTATGAATCTAAAATTTTTATATGACCCTAAAATCACAATTCCTAATTAAGTTATTATGGTTTAAATGAATTCCACAAGCAGTTCTGTAATTTAAACCAGTTAAATTAAAGCCAATTCCAAATATAACTAAAACAATGATAACTTCTTGAAAAACTAAAATGTCTTTCGAATCAGTTTATGAATTTAAAATTTGTATATCACTTAAACTCACCAATTATAGTTACACTATTAATATTTAAATCAAAGAAGCATTTCCGTAAATTAAGCCAGTTAAATTAAACCCAATTACAAATATAACTAAAATAATGAGATCTTCTTGAAAAACTAAAATATCTTTAAAATGAATGGATGAATTTAAAATTTTTATATCCCTTAAAAATCACCAATCCTAATTAAACTATAATTGTTTAAATCAATTTCACAAGCATTTCTGTAAATTAAACCAGTTAAATTAAAATCAATTACAGATATATCTAAAACAATGACAACTTGTTGAAAAACTAAAATATCTTCCGAATCAATTTATGAATTTAAAATTTGTATAACCCTAAAGTCACCAATTCTAATTTCAAATATATCTAAAACATTGGGAACTTCTTAAAAAAAACAAAATATCTTTAAAAATAATTTATGAATTTAAAATTTTTATATCCCTTCATGTCACCAATCCTAATTAAATTATTATTATTTAAATCAATTTCACAAGCATTTGAGTAAATTAAAATCAATTAGAACTATAACTAAAACAATGAAAACTTCTTGAAAAACTAATATATCTTTTGAATCTATTCATAAATTTAAAATTTTATATATACCCTTAGAGTCACAAATCCTTATTAAATTATTATTGTTTAAAACAATTTCACCAGCATTCCTATAAATTGAACCAATTAAATTTAACAGAATTACAAATGTAACTAACAGTGAAAACTTCTTTGAAAGCTAAAACATCTTTAAAATCAATTTATGAATTTAAAATATTAATATACTCTTAAAATCCTAATTAAATTATTATTGTATAAATCAATTCCAAAAGCATTTCTTTAAATTAAGCCAGTTAAATTAAATCAATTACAAATATAACTAAAACAATGATAACTTTGTGAAGAACTAAAATACGTTGCGAATCAATTTATGAATCTAAAATTTTTATATGACCATAAAATCACAAATCCTAATTAAGTTATTATGGTTTAAATGAATTCCACAAGCAGTTCTCTAATTTAAACCAGTTAAATTAAAGCCAATTCCAAATATAACTAAAACAATGATAACTTCTTGAAAAACTAAAATACCTCGAATAAATTTATGATTTAAAAAATTTCATATACCCTCAAAGTCACAAATCCACAAGCATTTATGTAAATTAAACTAGTTAAATTAAAATCAATAAAAAAACCAGAACCAAGACAATTCCGAGACGATTTATGAAAGGAATTTTATAATGAAGATTTATAAAAGTTAATGATTTAATATAAAACCTCAAACGGCTTAATAAATATTAAAAGCAGTAGAGCTTTAATCAATTTTCTTTTAAAAAGATTAATATATCTTGTGTGGAAATAACAAACTGTTATATATTTTAGTATTACTATATTTTAAAAAAATTAAAAGAGTTAGAAAACTAAGTTAAATTAATAAAGAGATAATAGAAAAAATATTTTAAAATGTGTTTATACTTTTAAAAGTTTGGAATCTTCAATGTTTAATTATTGCCACTCTTTATACATAACATATTTACATGAAATAACATTACAAAGTAAAAGAGCGATGATATCAATCATTGTCAAAATTCTAAATATAATTCATATAAGGGTGTGATATGATTGAATAAAAATGATTACAGGAAATTAAAGTTTGAATAAAATATTTTTTATAATTTCAAAAAGAAAAAAGAGTCAACAATCTTTCAATCAATATCGTAAAACAATTCGCCAAGACAGCATGGATAAATTTATTGTAGATCTTGAACACTTTTTGTAAGTATAAGGGTAAATAATATAAATATAAGTAATTTCAACATTTTGTATGATAATTACTAATTACTAATTATTATAATAACTGGAAACTAAGTGAAATTAATAAAAACATTTAAAAGGGTATTTTAAAATTTATATTGCCTTTAGCAACAATAAATCCTAAGTAAATCTTTAATGTCTAAATGCAATTTCTAAATTCATCCACTTAAATTAGTTCAGTAAACAATATAACTAGAATACTGATAACTTCTTGAAAAATAGAGGTTTGTAGACGCTAAATATAATATAAATCAATTCAATTTTACGATGAAAAGCTTGAGCCTCTGAGAGAATATTAGTGAACGGATATTTTAGAAACAAATAGTTGAAAATTACAGCATATGTTTTGAGAAGTTCTTGAAAAACTAAAATATCTTTTGAATCTATTCATGAATTTAAAATTTTGATATACCTTTAAAGTCACAAATCCCAATTAAATTATTATTGTTTAAATCAATTTCACCAGCATTCCTCTAAATTGAAACAATTAAATTTAACTCAATTAGAAATATAACTAAAACAATGAAATCTTTTATGAAAGCTAAAACATCTTTAAAATCAATTTATGAATTTAAAATTTTAATATACCCTTAAAATCATCAATCCAATTTATATTATTATTATTTATATCAATACTACAAGCATTTCTTTAAATTATACCATTTAAATTAAAATCAATTATTAATATAACTAATACAATTATTATAACTTGTTGAAGAACTAAAATATGTATCGAATCAATCTATGAATCTAAAATTTTTATATGCCCTTAAAATCACAAATCGTAATTAAGTTATCATGGTTTAAATCAATTTCACAAGCATTTCTGTAATTTAAACCAGTTAAATTAAAGTCAATTAGACATATAACTAAAACAATGATGACTTCTTAAAAAACTAAAATATTTTTCGAATAAATTTATGGTTTTAAAGTTTTTATATACCCTTAGTCACAAATCCACAAGCATTTCTGTAAATTAAACTAGTTGAATTAAAATCAATTAAAAATAAAAATGAAATGTTTATTAACGGATATACCATTTACAAAAATATATAATTTCAGATATGATAATATAATATAAACCAAAACTAATAACTAGATTAAAAAAAATTTAACACTAACATTACAATTTCTGTTTAACCTTATTCCTAAAACAATTTAGGATTGTAGGAAAAAAATCAATATTTATAGCATTGCCATTCTCACACATTCTTCTTATTGGTCTATTCAAACCATAATTGCTATTCTGATACTACAGATAAAATACATCTTTGCATCGAGTATCTCTCTATGGAACCCTGAATAGAATTCTCTCAATGAGATGAGAACAGTCAATAATTCCATTAACAATCCAATGTCTAATGTTTTGCGTCTATCTTCTTAAGAAGGTAAAGCAAGCAATTGTTGAATATCTGCATAAATGATTTCTTCAGATGGAATTTTAAGTTTATAGCCAATGAACCGCAAAAACTTTTCTTGAACCTTCTCTAAACTATCAATATGACACTTATAAAACGGACACCATACACCACTTGTATATTCTAAAATAGACCTAACTAAAGAACAGTAAACCTTTTTAAAGCAGTTAATATCATTAAAATCACACATAGTACGCCTTAAAAATTCAAGGAGCTTGAACGCTTTACTACATGTATAGTCATAATGATATCTAAAACTTAACTCAGTGTCAAATATCACTCCTAAATCTCTAAAAGCATCTAATGAATCTAGTAAGGTATCGTTCAAGCTGTAAGGATATAAAATTGGTCTTGTTGTTTTGTGAAAACGTATAATTTTACATTTATTCTCCAACACCTTCACAAGTTTTCGAGATCAATTTGCAACAAAGCACATAAACCTTTAAATCATCAGCATATAGTAATACTTTGTTGCCGCTCAAAATACTTGGGATATCATTTATAAAACAATTAGAAAGTATTGGAGAAATATGTACACCCGATTTCACAATGATCTCATCTGATAAAAAAAATTTCAATTTTCACACTTTGCCTCCTGTCTGTAAGGTAACTCTCAAACCAAGAAAGCAATGGCTCATAGACTCCCAAAGACTCAAGTTTAGAAATTAGGATTCTCTGATCAACCCTATCGAACGCCTTGGATAAATCAGTATAGATTACATCAACCTGAGATCGATCTCCAAAAGCATGCAACATAGATTCCTCTAGGATCATCAAATTCGAAGCTGTAGATCTACCAGACATGAATCCATGTTCTTCTGGATTAATTATATTTTTAAGAGGAAAGTGTATTTTCTTTGAGACAAGAGATTCAAAAATTTTTGCAAAAATAGACATTTTAGAGATGGGGCGATTACTCCACTCTTAAAAATAGGGGGAACACAAAGACAAATTAAAAATCTCAAACAGTACTGGAGACAAGACAAAATGACAGTTATAGATAAACTGGAACCATGAGAATTTCGAGTTAATTTATGAAAGGAATTTTATAATGAAGATTTATAAAAGTTAATGATTTAATATAAAGCCTCAAACGTGCTTTGTAGAGTTTTTATCAATTTTATTTTAAAAAGGTTCATCTATCTTGTGTGGAAATAACAAGTTGTTATATATTTTAGTATTACTATAATTTAAAATATTTTAAAATAGAAAACTAAGTGAAATGAATAAAGATAATAGAAAAAATGTTTTAAAATGTGTATATACTTTTAAAAACGGTGAAACTTCAATGTCTAAAGACTTTTTACCTGAAATAACGTTACAAAGTGAAAGAGGGATGATTTCAATTATTTTCGAAATTCTAAACATAAAATCCATATTAGGTTATAATATGGTTGAACAAAAATGTTTGCAGGAAATTAAAGTTTGAATAAAATATTTTAAATATCTTTAAAAATAAAAGAAATTGTTTCAATATGGAAAAACAATTCATCAATACAGTCTGGATAAATTTAATGAATATTTTTATAACACTTTTTGTTAAAACTTGTATGTAAGTAAGGATAAACTGAAAAGTTAATAAAAACGACGGAAATGATACTTTAAAACTTCCATTGTCTTTAGCAACAGTAAATTCTAAGTAAATCTTTAATGTATAGATGCATATTTGTAAATTCATCTAGTTAAATTAAATCAGTAAATAATATGATTAGAGTAATGATAAATTCTTGAAAAATAAAGGTTTGTAAAGGCTAAATGTAATATAAATCAATCAATTTTATGTTGAAAAGCTTGATCCTGTGCGAGAATAATTAGTGAACAGATATTTTAGAGATAAATAGTTGAAAATAACAGTATAATTATATAAAATATTATATTGTCACGAATAGCTTAGGGGGTAGCGTGATTTCTTTAAAGAATAAATTCTCAGAGAAGAGCCTCGTCGCGATTAGTACAATGACGGAGTCTCAGTGCTTCCTTTAATCTACCACTGGATGTTCTACTCGTGAGGACACGCCTTGTTTAGCGTGCCGGGGGGTAACTGAGGTAGACCGGGATCGCGTTACGTGGGGTAAGAAGATATTATAAAGTAAGCACGTTTAGTTTATAACAATAACAATGTATTGACGGTAAAACTTTAACAATAATTATTGGTCAGAAAAAATGAGATTCTATTATACCCGATTACTACGGTGCGCATGTTTTCTCGATTTGAGGTACTGTTTATTATAGTTTATAGTTTTTCTTAAGAGTTGGGTTTTATTTAAAAGCACTAAGAGATTTCACTAAAGTTTTAACTGACTATTTAGACACTTGTCTTTCTCAACACTCTGACAAACTTCTTGTCAAGACTTTACTATGGAGGTTGTGCAACCCCTGGTCCTAGCAGTCATCAAGTGACTAACCGGTACCAGGTTTGGAAGGAAAGGACTAGAACCTAGAGCAGTCGTATGACTAACTTTAGGAGCGGACAGAACCCAGAAGGCAGTCGTCAAGTGGCTAACCTTGGGAGCTGGAGGTGAGACCAAAGTCTGCCGAACTGAGGATTCGGTAGCGTATTTATATAAAACAAAGTGATGATCATTGCATGCATAAGGTTCAAAGTCGCTCCCGTTGATTGCTCGCGTTGTTTATAGTTTGCATTTAATGTTTATATAACAATCTCCAGGTTCAAGTTCAAACTTGCGACAGGGTGATATTTGTTTAGTAGCTTATGCGTTTTAGTAGATTACAATATTGTCATATGTTGAGATACTGTAAGTTTTAATTATTTATTTCTAAAATATTTGAGTATCAAGTAATGCTAAAAATATTCTTAAGTATATATTTAATGTCTAGAGTAATTTTGCAAAAATGTGCTAAAATGAAACTAGAACATCTGACACAATAATTTTTAGTTTTGTCTATCCCTAAGATCCTCGAGTAGGTACATTACTCCAGAGAGGGCTCATATAATCGAGAGGACTAGTAGAACCCTTTACGTATTCGAGAGTGACCTGTGAATAGCATATAAATTCATCGGTAAAACGACAAAATATAATGGTTGTTTAAAATTTAATAAAATTAATGTTGATTAAATTGCGTCAAAATCTTCATTCGGGACACATGCCTGCGTATGTTACAATAATCCGAATATTTGTTATTTTGAGGCCGAATTATTTGCGAAACCCATTATTTCGGTAAATTAAATGCGACCTCTCTTAACGTAAACACAAGCCCGTGCGACAAACATCTACGAACAGATGCTTCTTGGTTTATTATCTAAATTACGGTCGGCGAATTATCTGCCCGAATTGTCTAGGTTGTCGGCATTGTTTCGCTAATTTTAGTAGTGCATGCACACCGTTTTTGATGGCTAAGTGGATAGCGTAATAATTGTTTAATTTCAAATTGCTTTAGAGAGACCAATAATGGAGAAAACTGATATCGTTTTGGGGTGAAACTTATTTAACTTTAATATTCTCTGTGTTGCCTGTTGTTTTGAAACATCTACAAGAATTCCTTGTTGATTTATTTCTCCTCCGCTCTGGTTGCGTAAAGGAAAATGAGTAGGAGAATATAGCCGGAACTATATCTCCCCCTACCAAGTGGTATCTGGTGGTGAGTGCTCGCCCAAAAGAAAACAAAGTTATTATTTAAGATGTTCTTCGAAGCTTAATGGGATATATTTAACGCCAAGTTTGTCATCATAATGGTATATATTTCAATTTAAGATTTGACGCTTCTATCTGTTCATTAGTCATGGTGAAACAAAGCCAAACTCAATTTTGCGGTGAAGGTCAAACGCTTTCAAGGTTGATGTATTCTTGAAAGTGACACTATAAAATAGTGGGTTGAGCCTCACGATTGTATAACAGGTGGTGGGAGAGATTTAGTTGTGGCCACGTTCTCCTACTGAACGCGCTTAATTAAGTTTCCACTTTAAAAATTATGAACATGAACAAATTTGGCGCCCAACGTGGGGCTGTTTTTCTTTAAGAGACCTTTTCTTTACAAAATCGTGTTGCAAATTTGAAAGCGTTGTAAAACGACTGCGGAAGCAACAACTAATGAGCTAAAATTAAATTAAGGTAAGAAGGTGGAACTACAAAATAACCTCAAAATCGACTAAAACATAATGAGGGAAAATAGACATTGACGATTGAATGAAAAGTAAAGAACAAACCCTAGAGCATGATGAGATGAAACAACAATGAGCAATCTATGCAGAGATCAACAAGTCTTAGAAGAATATAAGCAACAGGTATTAGTTTTTACTATTGAAGAGAAAGAAAAAATTAATTAATAAAATTATACTGTCACAAAATAATACTTTAAAGGGTTTTGGATTAGACGATATACAATTTAATGTCTACAGTCCCCTGATTGCCATAAAAGTGGTCTTTAATAGAAGAAAATTGTCCATAGGCTTCGGCTCATTAATTTTTACTAAATTTAGGAACACCTCCTTGAAAAGGTTACCGCGCGACGCCTTTTGTCTTTTAAAAAAAACTGTAAAATTGCTGGCTTCTTTTTCATTTCCTTTCCGAGGCAAAAAATATCTCTTTATGACGTCCTTCCCGTTGTCTAAACGACTCCTGGGAAATGAGAAACCGCGTTTTTATATCGTCATTAGGCATCTGCGTGCATGTACGTCCCGCTCTCTGAAATTAGCCGTAAATTCGCGCAGGAAAAAATTCGTTGCAGGTAAATTTTGTTTTTATCGCGCGGTCTTTCTTCTAAACCCTTATTTACCATTTGAACTAAATTTGTCTAGATAACTATCCACTGTTGACCGAAAAACATTACTCAAGAACAGTTTCAGTCGTTATTGGTGGGAAACTTAGAGGAATATGATTTGGCTCTTACAGATGTCGGGTGTGGATATAAGAGGCGAAGCGCAGGTGAGAAGAAAATCTTAAATTGAGACCTTTATTACAGGTTCGACTAGATAATGAAAATTAAGTTCACTTGTCCAATGGGGCCACAGCAAATTTTCCCGGAAACGAGCCG
>MU186900.1:0-59762 GCA_016904865.1 Pissodes strobi
CACTAATATTACTGGAAGTAAGCATCACTTCAAGGTACGGCTCTGATCGACGCGTACAGAAGCCAAAACTCGTTTCAAATTGATTTTCATATCCAAGCCGTAAATACGCCCACGATAGTCTCAGAAATACTGACAAATTAAATGATTTACAATTTATTTAGTCGTACGGCAGGATGTATAAAATACAGAAGAAATATCCACAAGTAGACGTTTGTGTTCAATACAAAGGCCGAAAAAAAGCTGTTTTATCACCTAATTTATTTGGCTTTTCAGGGAACACTCAGCAGGATATCCATTTTATTTCTATAGTGTATCGGTGGAGATGACATACCAGAGACACATATGTTATGAAAAATATTTTTAAGTATTTAGGAGTAACCTATAAGAATTAATAGGTGTGACAAATGCATGCTAAGAGAAATAATAATAGCAAATTACATTGCAAAACAAAACAAATATGTGTATGTTTTCTTTATATAATGTATGTTAAATATTATAGATAATCAGATGTCAAGTAGGCCAATACATTCATGAATTTAAATCTCTACTCTCTACTATGAATCAAGTGACCAATAAATTTAGGATATATTTAAAAAAAAACTTTTTTTTTCCATACAATAAACATAGTCGGTATGTCAATAAATAACTGAATTAATAACGCAAATATGTAATAAAACTTTTCTGTCGATAATTACAGAATGCGTATATTATAAGTACCAATTTAATTAAACACAATGTAGTGTGATTCTTTTTTCAGGGAGCTAACCTTATATCGTTATTATTACTGATCGACCTCTTTGGAATTTCGGTTTATCATAAATATTTGTTAAGTAATTAGAAGCACATGAAAGAATTTGAAATTCACCATTGGAGTTCATTTTCAAGAAGTAATGCTTATTAGTGAATTTAAGAAAAAAACGAGGTTATAAGACTGCTCGGCATCCTCCAAAATTTTTATATCAATTCTCCTGAAAACATCTTGAAATACTTTTGTGATAGCACAGTCCATATTTTAGTTATTCGGGTAAAAACATAACTCTAACATCTTTTTTTATGCATGGCATGGCACACACACTAAAGGGAGCTATGGCACTCGACGAGCGGTGTGAGTGCGAAAATGCTGGTTGAATCCAGCAGCTTTAGGGAGTGCTTAGGCGGCACCCCAAAAAAAGTTACGTTAACTAATATTTCTTCTTGGGTCTTTTCATATTCGCTATTAAACGAAGTGCGATATGAGTAAGGCATTTTTCAACTAAATCTAGTTAGCCATGAAAAAGGAAGACTCAAAATATGTATTTGGTTCTAAAATTTTTACTCAGATAATTTTATAGCGAAAAACCTAAGAGAATTTGGTGTAACGTTCTTAGCTTTGGCGTTATAGCTAGATCTTTTACCTGATAAACTGAAATTTGGACTGCACCATCAAAACAGATTATAAATTATTTTTAAGAGAGTTAGTGAGGATGCTGAGCTTCTATTGTTACCTCCCAGTAAGCATGTCAAGGGTATATGTATTTTTTTTTCGTATCTTTAAGATTGCCTAGTAAGTAAATATCATACATCAATATTCCGAATCGATCAATGATAGTGATAAAGATTACGGGTCGTTCTCTGAAAAGCGGATCTCGCTGTATTGCCAGTTTACATTCGTAATTTTGCCAGAGCCATAGTTCTTATTGATTTCCTATAGGGTCTTTTTGTTATAATTAGTACTATACCGGCTGCCCTTTTTATTTTCGGCACACACACAAAAGGAAAATCTTATACAACTCAACAAGCGATGCATGTGCGGAGAAGACGGAAGACGTTGGACTTGAAGAGCAGTAGATTGTAATTTTAGGTAAAGACGCTACTCGGAAGCTCATTTCAGAGCGAGGCAGTCCTCCAGACAAAGGAGTCACGCAACAGCGACGTCCGTACCTGGATCGTATGTTGATGAGCAGCTTCTGTCTGACGGGTGTTTCTGTTTGGCACAACTCTGGGCGGAATCATAAGTGCCAGCTTGGTTCGAACGCCATCCGTAGTAGTCTCGATAATACAGGGAGAGGTCCGCCACTATTGGATGTGGCCATGGCCAGTGTTTGTCCTGTCACTGATAACTCAGGTCCTGCAGAGTTAGATTTTTTGAGAAGACAGCTGCTTGGGCTTTTCAATGCCTTGAACTGGACATTGTTTTCGTTACTTCATTCCACGATGGCGTTCATATCCTCATTAATGGCAGCAATCTGATTTTCTCACTCGCGTTGGGCACGAGCAGCGGTCATTGGAGTCCGCGGCATGAATGAGGATTTAAGAGTGCTGTCGTTTGCAAAGCTATAAATAGAATTGTTTGTCCTATCTAAGAGACTGCCGATATAGAACAGGAGCAGTGTGAGAAATAATATATAGTCGTGAGGAATGCCGGAACTTATTTTAAATTCCTTCGCGAGATGTCCATCAGTACCAACTTGGACGCTACGATCCCTCAAGAAGTTGGAAAGCCATATAACCAGTGCTGGTGGTAATCCTTATGCTGTCACTTTCATAATAACCCGTCATGCCACACCCTGTGAAATGCTTTGGATATGTGAATGCGAGATTCGCCGTAGCTCTCGATAGCTTTGATCCACAGGTAGGTCACGTAAGTTAGGAGATCTCACTTTGATCTGTGCTTGCGGAAGCCATATTGACGATCGCTTATGATGCCTGATAACTCGAGATATTTTAATAGCTGTTCCTTGATCAGTTTCTCCATGACGTGATGGAAACTAAGGCTATTATTGGACGGTAGTTATTTGGAATCGTTTTTTACATTTCTTCGGGATTGGTTGCACCTGAGTGCATTTCCAGGTAGAAGGAAAGCATGCAGTTCGGCATGATAGGGATAAAAACCTGCATAGTGGAGGTGTTAGTTCAGCAGCACATTTCTTAAGCACTATTACGGGAACGCCATCCGGTCCTGTGGTCTTGTTAGTGTCTAGACGTTTAAGTATTCGTTTTACATCGCATTGACGAAATACCAGAACCGGCATTCAGGAATTCACTCTCGGGATAGTTGGGGGAGTATTTCCTAGAGAATCTAAGATAGAATTTGATGCCAACATTTTGGCAAGAACGTTTGATTTTTCTTTGGCCGTTTCCGCTATTGAGCCATTATCTTTGGTCAGTGGTGGGATTGACACCTTTGAGAATCCCTGATTGACTGCTTTGGCAACTGCCAATCTTGATCCGTTAGGACAATTTAGAAACTTGTTCTTGATTTGCTCGCTATTGCTCTCGTCAATAACAGTCCGCTTACACTGATTTCTGGCCGTGATAAACATATTTCGATTTTCAGCTATGTGATCTCGGCGCCATTTGCGGTAGGCGGCATTTTCAGCATTGACCTCGTTTGAGCAGTTTTTGCCAAATAATGAGATTATGAAGGCTTCAATACCTTGAGTTATCTCAGTAGATTTAGAGGCGTTTTGATTCATAAAGCAGATATCTTTCCAAGGAATAGAAAATTAAAACTAGCGAAGATCACACCACTTTTCAGATTTGCAATGGCAGACCTTTCGGGGTCCTGCGCTTTGATAGCAAAATCGCAGGTTGCGAAGATAAGATTGTGATCTGATGAGCCTAATGGAGGTTGAACATTTACGGTGTAGAGGTCAGGATTAGCTGTTAAGAATAGATCAATGAGGCTAGTCAATTTGTCGCTCAGGTATCCTGGTAGATTCGTCAACCAGCTGACTAAGTACGCGACTTATAGCAAAAACTCGGCTTCTCGTTTTTATTGGAGTGTTTCAACCAGTCGGTATTATGTACGTTGAAATTTTCTACTATGACAATTTCTGCCGTTTGATAGTTGATCTGCGGGAAGTAAATTTGTTTACCAAGATTTGGGAAAAGCCGTTTATATTGATATTCGTTAGGTGGTCTATATAAGCAACACATAAATTTGGTTGCTCGATCTGTGCTTAATTTAAATCACATGACATCGAAGTCCTTAGGTTCCTAAGTTTCTTCTGGTTGACAACATAAATCGTCTCGTATAAAAACAGCTAATCCAGAGTTATGTCGAAATGGGGAGGTCATATAAATAGTTTGGTTTTGGCTCACAAAAACAGGTTAATTAATACACAATATTCTGGGTGGAAAGCTTATGTAGCGTAGAAACGAGGCTTAAAAATGCGCTTTCGATGTGTGTGTATTAAAAACTAAAAATGGTACCTACCGAAGCATAAGATTATAAAAACTAAAAATTAATCCTGCATACCTTTTAATTAAGTGTCTAATTTTCTTTTTTTGTTTTTAGATAAAGATTTTTCATCGGCAAATTGGTTATTTTTTCTTAACGTAAATGAACAGGCCATTATACGAAGCGTTTTAAACTCCCTACCACAAACGCATACAGAAAAAAAATCGCTGAAGAATTCACCCTGTTCTATGCTTTTAAGGTTAATTCAGTTAAAATAGCTTTCTGGTTAACTATCTTAAGACAGTCATATTCAGTGGAAAGGTCATTAATATTTTTTTCTAAAATAACATGCACATAAAAGAGCACCCCTTTATTAATGTCCGTTGAGATACTTAAGCCTCCACATTGCAGGTAGTCGAAATGCTCATTGTATATGAAATGTCCCTTACTTTCAGCCAGTGAAAGAATGCAAACATCACAAGTGCTTTTTTTTTTAATTTTGTGAACGGCATTTCCCGGGATATATATCTCAGCTGACTCATCAATCTCATACCAACTTAAATATTCTGTGGAGATTTGAAATAGAAATTTGTCACAATCGGTGTTTCGAGGCAAAGCCCAGTCCAGGTCACATTCTTGGTAACCATTATCACTCTGTTTTTGAATCTCTGAAAGCGAACATTTTCTTCCGGAGACATTTCTGGAGCTTCAATTAAATTTTTTTTCAGCATTAATAATGTCGAAACTAACAATTGCATCCAGCTAAAAGTCTATATTTTCCAAAACGTTTTTCCAATTTCTCTGTTGTGAATTGATCTGGAGAATTTTTGCAAAGAATAATCAACAATTTCAAGGAAAACTGAGACGCTGTGTCAGAAGTGCAGAATGAGGTCATTTGTTCGATCATTATTATTTTAAAGTTTAATAAAAAAAATAAATAGGTTTGTTCTAGCAGCGATTTCAAACGGTTCCAAACCATCCGGAGTTTGCGCATAGCTATATAAGCGAGCTTATATCGTTATGCGCAAACTCCGGATGGTTTGAAATCGCTGCTAGAACAAACCTATTATCTTTAAAAATTGAACAGCTACGTCATCTATTCCTGTAATGGGCTTACCCCTTTCATTTCTCTTACTAATTGCCTTAAATAAATTAGTGTTATTAACTATGTCCTACCAGCCTTATAATTTCTAGAAAGTATGCGGTGTGTCTTTAAAATAAAATTCTATTAACGAGGAAATATTGGAATGACAAACTATTTTATAACTAAGTTTATAAGCTTTTTTAAATACCATGCTCTTTTCTTTGTCGTACACAAATTTAATTTCTGCAAATTTTGCATATTTAACATTACTAAAATTGTCAGAAACAGGAAACATAAATGTTTGGTTTAGATTCTTTAGATTTCGCCAAAATTATATTTTTGAATAAATGTACAAAATCAAAGTTTGTAAACCATTTTTTAGTTAGGATATTACGGATTTGAAAAAGAAAATAAATTGTTTGTTAAATTTGTAAATAATGAACCATTTATGTTATCATTGCCTGTTATAAATTTTTTGTACTAAAGAGATGACATTTTTAGTAATAGGAGGCATTTCTGTCCCTTTCATATTGTTTACTGGCAGCAATTTTACGATTTCTGAAAAATTAAAAAGGCATGAACATATCATACTGTAAACTACTAAAATGCATAAGATACTAAATAAATATCACCCTATCCTAAGTTTGAACTTGAACTTGGAAATTATTATATAAACATTAAAAGCAAACTATACACAACGCGAGTAGTCAACGGTTATGAACCTTAAACATGCAATGGTCAGCACTTTTTATGATATAAATACGATACCGAGCCGGGGCAGGCTTTCGTGTCTCACATAAAACCAGCTCCTGGTCTGTCCACATGAGCGCTTGAGGTTCTAACCAGCTCCTGGGCTGACCACATGGGCGCTTGAGGTTCTATTCCTTTTCTCCTCACCCAAACCTGGGCTTGGCTCGATCACATGGTCGCGAAGTCTGGGGGTTTCATAGCCGCAGTAGTAAAAGTCGAATCTATGATAAATTTGCCAAAGTTCTGAGAAAGATAATTTTCTAAGTAGAGTCTGTCAAGTAGTTAAAAGTGTAGTGCCATATTCGTGTGATCTTACTTGCAAACCAACCTTAAATAAAAACACAACACAAACTCTTAAGAAAAACTATATTTATAAAACAGTGACTATAGACCTATAAACAATTCAAAAATGTACCTCAAATCGAGAAAGCATGCGCTTGTTAGTAATCGGGTATAATACAATCTTATTAAGTTTCTGACCAATAATAGACATTACTGATGTCAGAATGGTGGATGCGCCGTGATTTACGTCAAAAAACAATGATCTACGTCAAAAAGCAATTAAATTATAATAATTGAAAAATTCAAATCGCGCGCCTGTAATCTTTTGCGCAGTGTCAGTTAAACTTAACAATTGGTCAATATAAGAGTCTATCTCGATATACCTACTAAAACTAATATAATTCAACAAAAATTAAATACAAAGCAAATTTAAATCACGCGGGCGCGCGCCATGTAAGATTTCTAGCCTACGCCAGTACGCAGGATTGCTAGAAACATGTCGTCGGTGCCGTCATCTAGGAACAGTGAACGAAAGGATGACTGCTAGTTGAGGAAGGTCAGCTTAGCGAAATTATAAACTACATGGCAAGCTGCATATGGTACGACCGGGTACCGGTCCGTAGCTGCAAGGAAAAAGGTACAAAAATAAATTAACAGCTGACTCTTATGATAATTAAGTAAGATATCAAAGTGTAGCAATACAACAGATTTGTATAGAAAAAACTAAAGAAAACAATGGAGCAGGAAGCAGGAGAAACTAGTGAAGATGACGACGATAGGGAAAATATAATTATATATGGAACAAGTACTCAACTTAAATAAGAAACTAAGAAGGAACTAAGACAAACACAAAAATTAGGTAAGAGGCAAAGCCTGAAGGTAAATAGTTGTAATATAAAACCCAAGTCTTATAAAAAATTACATATACAAGGCACTTAGGAGGTTAAAATATAAATAAGGAAAATAATAAATTGAATATAGTGAAATAGAAAGCAACTCAACGTAAATAAGCATAATATAAACCTGAGTATTAATAAGACAAGTACATAGATAAAAACACTTAGGAGATTAATGAACTGTATATATGAAAATTGACAGTATCCCTATAATATAGTACATAGAAGGAGTTAGGAAGACAATGAAACTAGAATAAGTCGTGTTAAGTGTTAAACATTAGGAGGCTAAATATTAGTTAGAAAACTAATAAACTATGTAAGCAAATATTATATGCTAATACAGTTTGTTGTAGCCAAATAATTGGCAGCAATGAACATATCATATATGTTAATACAGTTGTAGCCAAAGAATTGTATTAGAAGCCACACCAATAAGACTTTTGAGTCTATAGTCTAACCGTTTACTAATATAATACACCTCATCGATAAACAATTTAACAATTTTTTTATTGGCTGTTAGAGAGCTAGAAACGATGTTTAAATAATTATTTGTAGTTTTGTCATTATCGGTGCTATGTTGATAAGTAGGTACTTAATGAGACATTTAGGGTTGACGACAGATATTGTAAGTAACTTTTGGTGGGTAAATTCAAATAATCTCGCATTAAGTCATAAGCAGAAGGAGAAAGCGTATACAATTTAAGACAGAGATTTATCTCATATATCAAAAGTAATATTCTATTATACATATTATTATCATCTGCATTTAAATTATTGAATTAGCTATCAGCTTCTGAAGTCTCGAAATTAAGTAAGCTTAAAACTATGTTTAAATAATCTATGCTTTTCTTTAGAAATTTACATACCATGAGTGCTACTGACTCGTTATTTTCGCAATGTATGAATTTGTACCGAGAAAATAAACATGTTTTCTAGCTGAGACCACCTGCTTAGCTTCATTTCAAAAGGTAAAATCCATTTTAAATCATTGTAAACCAATTCATTACCTTTCAAAAAAACATTTACATTCATATATGATTGTCAACTTATAATTTTAAATGAAAAGCTTTTGTATTCCATACAAAAATGTTTGCATGGAATACAAAAGTTTTTCATTTAGTACATTTCGTACATGCACACAGTCTTCACTCTTCATTTATTATAATTTTAACTTCCCAAAATTCAGAAACATTGATTTTCTGGGAAAAATTTAAGATCTTCAAAACTTTTAATTAAACCTGATTGTTCGAAAGATTGATTAAGTTGAAAGTTACGCTCTTGATGCTCCTTGTTTCGCATTTCTGGACTTTTTCTAGGAATGGGAACAGTTTTTGATAGATAAGCAGCTAAATTGGGAAAATGCACGGATCAGCTGTTAAATTTAGTCTCACTTTCGTGGAAATTCTTTTGTGATGCCATTAGGTAAAAGAAAAATATCCTCACGAATAATATCACATTGGGAAAAATATTTAGCACAAACTACATGATATTCAGTGGGCGACAAATCAGCTCTGGGAATGGCTTTTAGCCCCTGCATTTTCAGGTTTTCATCTTTTGGACACCGAACAATTGATTGACTCTCTTCCCTTGCTTTTAAAGCACCAAGATACTTTGAATTGGACCCAGGAATACAGCATATACTTGGCATGTTGATAAATAAATAAATAAAAAAACATATAAACAAAATGTAAAAATAGAACCCATTTATAACATTTTCAAGCTTATGCAACTATACATATATTCTTCACCAATTTTAAATCTAATTCACTTACTTATACTTACAAATCGGCTTTTAGCTAAAATAACCAACACTATCAATAAATGAACTGAACACACATCAAAAATATTATCTGTCGCCATTTGACTAAGGCAAATGACCACGGCCGGCCGCTCGGCTTCACTTGATTTGTCACTTTTTTTCATTGATATTACCGAGAATCTGTACCAAATGTCACGTGAATGACGTATCTTCATCCAGCGTTGCCGTTGTTTGTACTTCGCGGCTGGGACCTGGAGGTGGCAGTAAAACTACCTCACCTGCTTTCCATGCTAATTGTACACCAGCGCTATAGCAAAATGTATGCATAAGGCCTGCAGGAGTATTTACATCTCAGAATATTATTATTTGATTTATGTCAGACGAACTTAAGGAAACTGAACGTTTACATGGATCTGCTTGCCGTTTCTTACTGGTTTTATTTCGGGCAGGTATAAATACTATGCTGTTAAACAGGTCAATCATAATCTTATATTCTAAATTTGCATGAAATGTTCCACATAGACATTACCGTTGTTACTTTGAATTCTATCCCATCTTTATTCCTCATGTTGCCAAAAAAATCTTTCAGTAACAATACCAGGCTTTCTGCGCTTCTATGCTGATTAAAATAGTATTTTTGTTCATTGCAATACTCCAAAATATTCCCGAATATTTGTGACTGTTTCTGGTATTTTTATGGGATTGTTTTCTTTAATTAGCGTTAATACATAAGATGGAAAGTGGAAAACACTTATCAATAACAATTTACCTAAATATCCGAAAGATTGTTCGATGATGATGGAATTTTCGCACTTTTCTCACGTTTTCAGTCATCGAATTAAGCAGATAAGAACAATTTCGACATGCATTTTAAGATATTTTTTATTACGCAAGCATCATAATCAACGATTATTGCACGCTGCAGCGTGCATAAAATGATGTTTTTGATGCGCCTACTTCTTTTAAGGTTGCTATAGAAACATCGGATCATGTCAAATGTGACAGATTAATATATTCGCCAATATATCCCTTAAGTTTAATATTTACAACATTTTTGAGAATATGATGCATTCGTAATAAAAAATAGCGTATGATTACGTGTATAAGAGGCCTTTAAAACTCTTGCGACTTACAAAACACGACGCGCAGCGGAGGGTTTTGTAAGTCGCAAGGGTTTTAAAGGCCTTCTTATACACTTGTATCATAATATACTCTTATACTCCCACAGCACTCTTCTATATCAGCCACTTTTGATTGGTGGATTAATGCCACTTTCACTTTATCTACGGTCAAGTGAATTTGTTCCGAAAGGTCTAGTGGTAAGATTCTGTGTTTATGATACGGATGGCCTGCGTTCTGTTCCCGTCGGTGGCAAGGTTTTTTTGTTTTGCTTTTTAAGGTTATGTTTGTTTCTTTTCGTTCGTTAGTTTAAGTTAGTCTTGTTTGGTCGCGCTGGAGCGAGCGAAGTGACCAGGGGGTCATGCGTGAAGAGTTAATAGTACTCTAAAGTGACGTTAACTCATCAATCAGAAGCGGCTAACAGCTTAGTGCCGTAGGGCAGTATAGGATCTTATAATGCTTTCGGGATACCATCCGCTCATAGCTAATATTTCTGTGTAATAATAATTATAATACGATTATTCAAATAACAGACATTTTACCCCACAGTTATTGTGAACTTGTAAACACACTATAGTAAACAAGCTAACAACTGCAGATCTCTCGTATTTAGTTTGTTACTCATTTTGTTACACAGGTTTAATCACAATTTTGTATCGAAACAAATACATTTCATTTGCACACGACTGTAGACAAACAGGCAAACAGTCAATGTTGCCAGGTTTAGGTAAAATTCCTTAGATCTAGGGATTTTTAGACTAACCTAGGGACTAAGGAAAAACTTTTATTAAAACGCCTAAGTCTAGGGATTTTTTTTAGAAGCTTTATAGATAAAAGTAAAAGTAAAAAAAAGATAAAGTCCGCAGTGCACACATACATCCCTGTTGCCTGCTCAAGCTGTTTAAATACAAAATATTAATTCTAAATTATTTTTGCGTTTATATAATATGTTCGTTGGCATTTTGGTGACTAAGTAAGTGATTGTGTTAATTTTTATTACCTAGTGCATGTATTTATTTTTTTTATAAATACCTTTTTTCCCACTGTGGATATAATTAGGTGAACTAGTTACTAGACAACTAGTGCATAATGAAAAATTAAAAAAGATATGGAAGCTAGCTATAGTGGTGGCTCATGTCAGTGGGGTTCAGAAAATATAAAAGGTAAAGCCGCAGTAGTTTTGTTTCGTCTACACAGATAAGTACCTATAAAACATACCTATAAGATAGTGTTCTATATGCATATTGAGTGCGATAGTGCCCAGTTGGTTTTCTAAATAAGGTATTTATGGAGTTTGTATGTATGTTTGCTGTGTCTAGAGTAGGTAAAAAAAAATAATTTTGCTTCTTTTGTTTTTACCTCGCATTATAATATGAGCCGACACTCGCTAGTTATATATTTCTAAAATTCTTATCTACAAATGTTTTGTTCAATTCTTGTTTTTTAGGTTTAGTCAACAGCCCACAAAAATGAAGTCATTTCTGATAATTAAGAAAAAAGAAGACCACTATCTTTCCTTATCATCTCAAAAACCAGGTTCAAGTAGTAAGCTACAACTAGGTAGAAGTATTAATCCATAATCCAATACAAGTTACGATACACAACCACGTACAGGTGATTGTATATTTGTTCAAAGAGATTCGGATTCTCCATCTAGTTCTGAATCTGACCACTCGATGCCAAGTAAAGTCAATAAGCCTAGAAAAAATAAATATTCTCAAAAGTACAAAGCAGCGTGGAAGCAGCATGAACACTTTAAGCGTTGGATACAGCCTAGCTCGAGAGGAAATTATTTTTTTAGGTGCAAGCTATGCGAAAATCACTTTTGGAAGTTTTAAGTGCAGTAAAAAAGCACGGCTTCGCAACACATGAAAAAATTTATGTAATGGTTAAACAACTAACTTTAACCAAAAAAGCATTTTGTGTTCCTTCTGATACCATTGTGAAACAAAATGATCTTAAAATCGGTTCTTTCATTGCGAAGCATAATATAGTCATTAATGTGTCTCACCAACTGACAGAATTTATAAAATCTATTTGCTTGTCTGGAATGGAGCCCAGTCATGCATCCAAAATGGCATGCGATTGAACAAACTGTACAGCAATCATAAACAACGTTATTGGGAAAACCAGCCCTGAAAGTCTTTAAATTTTCCTTAATTGTTGACGAGTCAACAGATATTTCATCTGAGAAACATTTGGCACTAATTTTTAGATATAACAAGAATTTCATTATAAAAGATGAATATCTCGGGGTGTTATTCCTGTAAAATACGCTAGTACCCAAAAACTTATACAATGTGATTTTTTTTTCAGAAAATAGCATCTTATATAAAAAAAAATGTGGGTTTTGCAGCGAATGGGGCTAATAAGAGGATGAGGGGTACATCGTTCACTGAAAACTCTTCTAATAGTTAACATATCAGACCTATTTGTTATGATATGCATATGCCATTCTTTGGCTCTTTGCGCGTCATATGCTTCTGAAAAGTTGACAAACAGTGCAGAAAAGTTAGTTCGAAATGTCTACCATTATATGCACAATAGTTTTAAAATACCTTCTGATTTATAACTTTCTGTACCAAGCCCCACAAACTCTTGTACGCAGCCCAGACCAGGTGACTTTCATTAATTGCTGCAGTTACTAGAATTTATGAACAGTAGGATGCTCTTTAGAATTACTTCAGAATTTAAGCCTCTGATCATGCTTCAGGAGCAGCGGAAATTAATGAAATGCTTAATAACCCACTAAATAACTTATACATTCAATTTACAGAATTCATTTTGTCCACCTTTACTGATATGAGTTTGGAATTTCAATCTGAATCTCCCAAGGTGCATAATATTTACCCCCAGATATTAAACGCATCTAAATTTTTGTTAAGTTGTTATATCAAACCCCCGTCCCCCGGGCTGGAGAGCACCAAAGTACAAAGTCTGGGGCTGATCAATGACAGTTTGTGACAAGAGGGTCTGCATTGTATTGGCTGGCAGGAACGTCAAATTGGTGAGAGGAGTTTGATTACGGGGAGTGACGCCCCCGCCATTTCGAGTTGCCATGGGATATGGCCCATCAAATCCCATCCTCCTCCCCCAGGCTGGAGAACACCAAAGAACAAAGTCTGGAGCTGATCAATAACAGTTTGTGACAAGAGGGGCTGCATTGTGTTGGCTGGCAGGAACGTCAGACTGGTGAGAGGAGTTTGATTACGGGGAGTGACGCCCCCGCCATTCCGAGTTGCCATGGGATATGGCGCATCAAATCCCATCGTCCTCCCCCAGGCTGGAGAACACCAAAGTACAAAGTCTGGAGCCGATCAATGACAGTTTGTGATAAGAGGGGCTGCATTGTATTGGCTGGCAGGAACGTCAAACTGGTGAGAGCAGTTTGATTACGGGGAGTGACGCCCCCACTATTCCGAGTTGCCACGGGATGTGGCCCATCAAATCCCATCGTCCTCCTCCAGGCTGGAGAACACCAAAGTACAAAGTCTGGAGCTGATCACTGGGGAGTGATCAAACAAATCCCATTTTTACCCCTGTCAGACTAGGGACCGCCAAAGGAATGAGTCTGAGGCCGATGCTTCGAGTGGAAGCGGCCCTAGGTGGTAGATGCATAAGCCTACTCGCATCGTCCGGTGAAAGACCACCCCACCAGAATTGGGAAGCGCGAAGTGGTTTTCCCAAATCACGTTCCGTCTCCGCGCTGGTGGTGCTGGGTTCCACAGTAGGAATATATGGACATGATGGTGCTTCCAGGATCAAAATATTCCGGAAGTAAACTCCCCGGCCATTCGGATCTCCGGGCGCTAGGTGGCCCTGGGAGCCCTTCATTCCGCATTTCACAGACAGCAAAAATACCGAACCAATTTAGAATGGATTTCTGCAACATAAGAGTCCTAAATACAAACATAAATTCGGTACACCAACATCTACAAGCAAATAGACCACACATATTAGCCCTTACAGAAACACAAGAATGTTCATGCATCTCAACATCAGGTAGGAGCAATCTTACCGGATATTTTTGAAAATATGGTTGAAAGACCAATTTCCTTTTCATTGCGTACTTTATCAGATCGACAAAAAAGCTGAAGTCACTTATGAAAAGATGAATATGTACGAGAATGGAGAATCAAGATCTGGCGGACAGAGTTCGAATTTGGTGTGGCAGACATTTGCTCCAGTTCAATGCAGCAAAAACCCAAGCAGCCACGTTTACCAAGGATTAGGGTTCCCTGAAATTATTATGTCAGTATCGACCATTTCTTCATCCTCGTCAAACGGATTGCTGGGTGTCTCGGTCAACATGCCATGACCACGTGGCTAACAATGCAAAATTAGCCTCGCAGAAGCTTGGTGCACTATTTCGCAACAAAAAACTGTATACACCCCAGCAGTGTTCTTGTTCAAGCAAGCGCAAATAATACCATGCTTGGAATATTGCTCACACATCAGGGGTATCGCACCGAAGCACACCCTGAAGCTGCTGGATTCCATCCAGTAGATAGCAGTGCGTCTCTTCGGCGACCCGCAGTTGACCCGGGATCTGGATAGTCTGAAACACCGCACACATGTTTTACAGATATTTTCAAGGCAGGTGTACCCAGGATTTGGCCCTCTCATCCCGCTCCTAGCAGCGCCTGTCTGACAGTCACGACAGACGGCAAGAGCGCACCCGTTCGTTGTACAACTGGAAACACCTAGAACATGGCTTTACAAATCCTCTTTTGTCTGGCGCACTCCACCACTGTGGAATTCACCCCTGTGGAATTCACCCCCAGGAAATCTGTTTCTCACAAATTACAACCTACCGCTATTCAAGAAGCGTTGTCAATCAACATCTTCGCATAATCACCGCCCGTCGTGTGCCATAGGATTTCCCTTTAGTGTGCGTGGCATTGCCTTAAAAAATGGTCTATATGAGACAAATGCCAAAATTCAGTTTTCTAAATAACAAATACTATTTTTAATTTTAAAGTTTTTTTCAAACTCTTATATAGAATTTCTAAAAAATTTGTATTTAAGAATTTCTGAGACGCTGAAAACCACATGTAAGTATAACAAAACATACCATTCTAGTGCGAAGAATTTTTAATAAGGCTTACCTTTTTTCCCTCGCATTACCCTCTCAGAGATACAAATGTTAGCTATGATAAAAAAAAGGTCAAATGGTCGTATTTTGCGGTCTTTCAAAGTAGCAAAATGTTAAAAATAGTATATTGTGTAACTAGGAGGAATAGCAAAACATTCCTGGACAGAAGTCCAGGAATGTGCTTTTCCTACGAGTTGCACATACTATTTTTTATCCGATCGATATTAATTAGAATACGTACTTATAAAAATAGAGCCAAATATTACTCTAAATAAAAGCGGTGTTTTAAATTTAAACTCAACGTAATATCAAGTTTTAAATCGAGCGAGCTTGAAGTTTCTTACATAGCTACGGAAACTACAGCTAAATGTTACTTTTGATAGACGTCAGATCTGACAAGCAAGGGGTTTGAATATGACAGAAATGTTACATTCCCGGCCTAGGACGGGAATGTTATATTCCCGGACAGTTATTTTCTATTCTTGTACAGTTATTGCATGTTGCCAAGCAACGAATACAATATACTGAAATCATGACTTTTGCGGTAAGAAAACACATCGGAAAGGTGTCGTTTTTCGTCCGATTGGATAAAAAAAAAATTTCAGACCTTGGCATTTTTGGTTCGAAAAATCTCTTCAGCTGTCTATGTCAAGGATTTCATGTATCGGTATCGATAAGTAGAGATGTTATGGGTATGTAGCTCTCACATGGCTGAACCGTTCACTAAAATAACCCAGCAAAAAAGATCTTAAAATCGACGAATTGGATCGGCCTTGAATAAGTAGACACGCAATTGGCTCAGTTCGGCTAAATGCTTATAGTCTAAATATCAACACTTTCTCGAGGAACTTTTTAACGGTCTACCCTAAGATGTCAGTTTTCTAAATCAACGTTTCGATTTCTCAGAACCAACATCAAGCCAAATTTTAAATATGGACCTGTAGTTTTTATCAATCTACAACAATAACAGTGAACTACCTCTATCCTGGTTACGACTTACATACCCGATTTAGATATAAGTTCGGAATATGCCTTTTTGTCCGAAGCGACCTTTCATGTCACCGCGAGGAAACACTCGAACCGAACAACCTTGACGTCATGTGGCTCAAGTTCACCGCCAAGAGATTAACCAAGTTTATATGTTGTCTCTATCGCCCCCCGAGCGATAGAGCCTACCAAAGCTTTTTCTCAACACTAGCTACCACTTTTGACTCAATACAGGTCGGTCACCCCAGTTCAGAAATAATCGTTCTGGGAGACTTCAATGCCCACAACACCAACTGGCTCAAACATCACAACAAGACCAACAACGAAGGTAGAGAAGCTGAAGCATTTGCCATCAGCTGCGGGCTTACTTAACTTGTAGACGAACCAACTCGAATCTCAGAGAGGGGCGAATTCGCCGCCCTCCTGGATCTTTTTCTGACCATCAATCCTGACCAGTACAAGGTTACAGTTGGTCCGCCATTAGGTACCTCCGACCACAAACTTATTACAACGGTTTGTGAATTGTCACTCATACAGAAGGATCCACCATTGCCTCGCAAAATCTGGCATTACAACTTTGCAAACTGGGACGATCTAAGGCAGTTCTACCTAGATTTTCCTTGGCTCGATGTCTGCTTTGCCACTGACGACCCGTCAGACTGCTGCGAAGAGATCATGCAAGTAATCTCCTCAGGAATACATCAAGCATACATCCCAAATTCCATCAAGTTACCATCAAAAGGAAAGCCCTGGTTCGACAAAAGATGCGAAAGAGCTGTAGGAAGGAAACAGCAAGCCTATAAGTACTGGCAGCAAAATCAGACCGCTGATAATCGCAATTATTTTATCGAAGCGAGAAACGAGTGCAAGCGTGTAAACGACGAAACTAAGGACAAACACAATCAAAGGATCAGGAATAAACTTTTGCAATGCCCCAGTGGTTCCAGGAATTTCTGGTCGGTAGCAAGGGCAGTAAGTGACAACTTTACAAAAACGTCTCTCCCACCATTGACGGACGAACGTGGCATCACGGCGACTACGCCAAAATGTTTTCATCGCACTCTACCTTAAACGTGACCCAAGGTAAGACTCTCCCCACTATACCGAACATCAACACCACCATTGCAGAAGTCAAGTTTTCTCATCGTGATATTCGCAAAATCCTTAAAGAACTAGATACGCAAAAGGCATCAGGACCGGACGGAATACCTGCCATCGTGCTAAAGAACTGCGCCAACGAACTAACACCCGTTTTTTCCAGGCTTTTTTCTCTTTCTTACAGAAAAGGGATTTACCCATCCTCTTGGAAAGTCGCTCGAGTGCAACCTGTTCCAAAAAAAGGCAAGAAAACCACGCCCCCTAACTATCGCCCAATTGCCATGCTTCTAATAATCTCCAAAGTCATGGAACGTGTAGCCAACCAGCAACTACTCAAGTACCTCGAGAGCAACAGAATAATCAGCGATAATCAATACGGCTTTCGCAAAGAGAGATCGACAGGAGATATATTGGCCTATGTCACTCATATATGGAGTAGGGCAATTGAAAACTACGGAGAGTCTCGAGCGATTGCGTTGGATATTTCAAAGGCATTCGACAGAGTTTGGCATGACGGACTGCTCAACAAACTGCCGTCCTTGGGACTGCCCACTTCTCTCTGCAGCTGGCTGACCAGTTTCCTTAAGAACCGATCCCTACACGTTGCAGTCGATGGACACATCTCCGACACATTCACCATCAACGCGGGCGTGCCTCAGGGCGCAATACTTTCACCAACTCTGTTCCTCATCTATATTAATGACCTGCTGATCAAAACGAATAATCCTGTTTACAGTTTTGCAGATGACAGTACCCTTGTCTCCCACTTTAGATCAGAAAAACCCTTACCAGCGACTGAGACTCATCACCGCAGACAGGAGCAGATTACAGCAATTAATCAAGACCTGGAGAAAGTTCAAACTTTGGCCGACCGAAATTTGGTCCAGTTCAATGCAGGAAAGACCCAAGCAGCAACGTTTACTAAGAGGGCCAATACAGTGGGCCCTGACATCATTATGGCAGGATCGACCATTCCTTCATCCTCGTCAATCTGGCTGCTGGGTATCTCGTTCAACAGCAATATGTCATGGCATAACATCGCAAAATCGGCCTCACAGAAGCTTGGTGCGCTATTTCGCAACAAAAAACTCTATACACCGCAGCAGTTGCTCTTGCTGTACAAAGCGCAAATAAGACCGTGCTTAGAACATTTCTCACATATTTGGGGTGCCGCACCAAAGCATACCCTAAAGCTGCTGGATTCCATTCAGAAGAGGGCTGTGCGTCTCGTCGGCTATCCGGATTTGACCCGGAATCTGGATAGTCTGGAACATCGCAGACATGTGGCCGAGATGTCTCTGTTTTACAGATACTTTCACGGCAGATGTTCCCAGGATTTGACCCGCATAATCCCGCCGCTGGCAACTCCTGTCAGATAGTTCCGACAGACGGCAGGAGCGCACCAGTTCGTCGTACAACTAGAAACACCTAGAACATCGCTTTACCAGAACTCCTTTGTCTGGCGCACTGCATCACTGTGGAACTCACTTCCAGGACATCTGTTTCCCACTAATTACAACCTACAAATATTCAAGAACCGTGTCAATCAACATCTTCGCACACACACCGCTCGTCGAGCGCCATAGGATATCCCTTTAGTGTGTGTGCCACTGCCATAAAAAAAAACGGATTACTTACGAAAAGTAGACATAGCAAATATTCAGTACCGCGACCCTAAATATTTTCATTTAGATGAAAACATTTCCTTGGGCTTTAAATTATCTGTGGAAATTCACAAATACTCTTTGACTAAAAATGAGATTAAAATTAAAATGTCTTGAATTTTACATCGAGGTCATAGGTCAAATATATGGAAACGACTTCCTTTCAATTAAAGTCCCATCAACATGAAACAAACAGAAAGCCTTGGGCCATTAGCCACAATGTTTCCAAGTAATATGGTTAGAGATAGACAATTTAGATAGTTAAAGATCTCAGATTTTAAGTTTTCTCTTAAATGTATTGAATTTTGGAAACAATCTTGCACTGCTAAAAAGGGAGATGTCAGTCTTGCATTTCCAGAACTTACAAAATGTATTGAGATTTTATTGCCATTACCGCACAGTAGTGCAAGTGCCGGAAGGTTTTTTTTTATATAATAAATCTGAATAAAACCAAATTGCTCAATAGATTAGGAGACACCACAGTAAGTACACTATTACACACAGTAATTTACAAACAGAACAATAATAATATAAATTTATAAAATTTATAAAAGTTTATTTTTGTATTCATGAATAATTACTAACACCAGTGGTCGAAAGTACAGCGGATATGATAAATCGTTTTTTGAGTGCCATTTTTAATTATTTTCCAATTGCAATTTCTTTATTCATGCTAACATATAGTTATAATCTTTAGAATCGTTAAAATATAGTCAAATTATGAAATTAAAGACAAATAACACTGTTATAACAATAACATTGCAAAAATTTATAAATTATTACACAATTACACAAATATACAAGGGCAATTAGCTAAAATTATGAAACATAAATTCATCAAAGTTACAAAATGCATTTCTTATTAAAATTTTCTTAATTTCCTTAAGACTTCTATAATCTAAACTTTTTATGACAGTTGTCAACACATTATAAATTTTTATTGCAATAACAAGGCCCAGTTTGATATCTCCTTAACCTCCAATAGGCAGGAACAAGGTTATCTTTGTATCTTGTATCGTGGTAATGTATGTCTTTATGGCACTCGAAGGACTCCAATCTTTGTTTGATGTATGTACCATAGATTTTGGAGAATGTACTGAGATGGCTAAGTCAAAATTCTGAGTGTCTGAAAAACATGTCTGCATCCATTTCTGAAACGAAGTCCGGCTTTCGCATCGAAATTTTAGTAGGACCGCAAGACGACAGTGTTTGTATACACTAGAAACAATATGGAGCCCAGCACAGATCCCTGTGGAACACCAATATTCATTTCTCGCTTCGCTGAGTCCACCCCAGAAATTTTCACCTCTTCCATTCTGTCTAAAAGATATAATTGTATTAAGTTAATATTTTCTGGGCAGAAGTTACAGTTTTTAAATTTTTCCGAGAGGATGCCTTGGTCGACACAGTCGAAGGCCTTGCTGAGGTAACACAGCAAGACCAAGGTGTATTCAAGTTTATGAAAAAAGAATCTATTATGTATGAGACCAGATCCAAGATGGGCAGCACTGTATTTTTGCCTTCTCTAAAACCAAATTGGAAAAGTAATTATTATTTTCAAAAAAAAAATTAACTATTTGCAGAGACATACATGTTTCAATTACCTTTGGTAATCTGTTTTGTAAAGATGGCAGTTCCACCACCAGTCGAATTTTGTTTTGCTGAGTAGTCTGCTAGTTTATACCCTGGAATTTTCAATGTTTCAATTTCCATACCAGTCAACCAGTGCTCAGTCACACAGACAACATCAATGTTTTTGTCTACTAGCACAGATCTATTGCGTAGCTTTATAGATCTGTGCTACTAGTAAAGCTCCCAGCTCATCCATTTTGTTCCGTAATGACCTCACGTTTGCATGCTTTACCCTTGAGCCAGAGTTTGCCAGCCATTAACTGCCCAATTTTTAAATGTATAACAAAGCCTATAGATTTTTTTGCCGATTTAGGGATTTTTTTTTACGTATTTCTGGGGAATTTAAGTTTGTTGACCTGACAATCTTGCAAACAACTGTTACGGTAATTTTGACAATTCCGTAACATCAGGTTGTTCCGAGTTTGGTTGTATTTATTTTTAGTTTGAAATAATAACTTTTCATCTTCAACATATTTGAATTACTGTCTGAACCGACCTGGTAGAAACAGTGTGGAAAATTCCGCATTAAATGGTACGAAAATATTAATAAATAATGAATTTTTATGTTGCCCATCAAGTTCATTTAAAACTAATTTTTGTCTTTTAAATATACCTACCAATTGATAATTATCTCGTTAAGATAAAACGAAAATTAATATTATGGGTTGAATCTACGTAAATACAGCAGTAGACTGTATTATTTAAAATTGATAAATAATTTCAAACATGCAGTTCAGATTTTATGATAGATCGGTCGCTTCCTACGGTAGAAAAAGTTGAAATATTTGTGACGACTGCGCGCGGTGCAATTTTTTTTGAGATGTGATTTTGGTGGAAGGTAGGACTGAATTTTAAAATCTGTCTTGTACCGACGAGCAGTGTGAGAGGTTTGAGAGAAGATAGGCTTGACTTTTTCTTTATTTTTTTGCGTTATCTGGTCTTATTTCTAGTTTCCTATATCGTAAAGTCTGTAGGCAGAATAAAGCTGCTAAGCGTGCGATTCTCTGATATCTGCCTATTATCGTTTCACATACCACGTTGTCTTTTGCCGTGTGTGTGTTGAATAAGCTCGCGCATATCTGATATCTATCTACTATCGTTTCACACATACCACGTTGTCTTTTGCCGTGGGTATGTTTTTGTCTGTAGGGCATATGTGAGATAGTGTTTTTGGAGCTTAAGGCTCTTGTCTTAGAGGAAAAAAAGGACTTGATCCTACAAGAGCAGGGGTTATTGAATTTCAGATTTAGTGTAGCAACCTAACTATAGAATCGATCAAAGTTGCCTGTAGGGTTCACATTATTTAGGTTCTAGTTCGAGCAAGCATTTTTAGAAATTAATAACCAAAACTGGCTATAGTGTCGGAGATTGAGTCTAATTTTCTCTGGTATCGTTATCGGATGTTAGGAGTTATATAGGGAATCCGAGTTAAGCTTAGTTAGTTGTTGTTCGGCCTATAGAAGCATTTTATCGTCACTTTGTTATTTAAAGAGCGCCTTCCCAAGCCCTTCTCGACCGTGGTCGTTACAAGATCATAATTGTTTATTTGTTTAATTTCTCTATTTCTATCTAAATTCGTTGTTACCTTTGTTTTTGAATTAAACTGATTTTTGAGTTAGAAAATAGCTTTCAGGCAATAATTGAATTGAGTGATTGTCATTACCTTTATTTTAGCATTGAATTTGATTTTTGAGTTGAAAAGTAGCTTTCAGAAAACTTCACTTTTGTTCTTACCTGATTAGTGTAATTGGTTTTTTATTGAAATATTGTTCATCACAATCTTTATCAGCTTAAACAGCTATTTATTTTAATTATTATTTTTAATCAGTTCACTGTTTAATTTAAAACCATAATTATTGTCTATGGTCTAAACAATTCTGTGCAAATTGGTGGAGGCATATTTAATTAAATTAAATTCAATTTTTCTCCAGCGTGTTTTGGCATCTTTTAGCATTGTTAATTGAGAAGAATTATTTGTAGGTATATCTTGACAAGTTCTGTATTAAAAGCCCAAGCTTAGACAAGCAAAGCTCTCCGCCAAATTGAAACAGAGTTGGTAACAACATTCTTGGTGAACTCTTTAACTGCCTTGTACTGGTTTTTTTTTTCATGCTACTGAGTCCACACGTACTCGGCCTACCAGGACAGCTTCCAGTGACGTCACAGGACAGATCCTAGGCACTACAGTAATTTCCAGTAACACTCTCCAGGAAGCTCGGAGGAAGCATAAGGTGATTAAAGGGCAGTTATCACCAGTAAGGTTCAACAGAATTAACACTTATTTTTGTTAGAAGGAAATAGAATAATTTTTTTTTTAATTTCTAATCTTTTATTTTGCGCTTTATAATCACTACTTCACTCGAAAATAAATTTTAATTATCATGCTCCGGACCTATACACCCTGAGTATCTTTTAGTTTATCTTTTTAGTAAATTAAAGTAATAATTTAAAGAAAAGTGCATTTACAGTTAATAGTAACAAATTGACTTTTTATTTGAATTATAGTAATTATAATGAGGCAATTGAAATTATATTTTAACAAATCAAAGTTTATCTTAACGAATTGGCCTTATATTGTATCAAATTCAAATTTTGTTGTAACAAATTAACTAATTGAATTTTATTATAACAAATAAAGCAATACACATTTTATCGTAACACAACACACCACATTTAAGACAAATACAATGAAATTAAAATAATAAACGATTAATATAGATGTTTTTAGCGATATTTTAGAAGAGTTCTGGCCAATTATATCTCGATCAAGAGTATAATTTGACAATATTGGTTTCAGTGCAATTAAAAATAATGTTCACCTTTTTCTCAGATAATATCTATCGAGATCAACCAAAAATTTAAATTATAGGTTACAAGAGCTTAGACCAAGAAGATAATTTCGCCAAACAATGCAATAAATTCCGTAACGTCGATTTTTTTTCGTAAATTGCCGTCGTCGTTCGGACATTGATTGTTTGGGACGAGGGCATAAGTCTTTCTCCCGTTGTACGATTTGTTCGCTAATCACAGCGCTTGGGGGACATGTAATGGTATCCGTCCGGTCATTGGTGTAGAAGATAGGAGCACATATTGAGATAATTGAAGATGCCAAAAGATAAATTTTGACGGTGTTAATAATTTAAGATTAGCCGGTGCTTCGGTATGCATGCGATCGAAATGTATTTAAGTTTTCCATGAATATAGATTTCCGATCTGATATGATTATTATATTATAGATTTTCTTGATTGAAAATTGATGCTACACATCTTCTTTATTGACACTATGACTGTTGCAGCAAAATGCAAAACTTAATGTTTATTTTACCTTTTGAAATAAGTAAACGTATTCTTAATAGATATTTATTATATTCTTAGTGATGCCAAAATGAACATAGTTTTGGCAATATTAGGTGTTTCCGACCTAAATAAAACACTATTGGCGCCAAAAGGTGTTTGATCTTCCTCCCTTTTCTTCGTTACGTTTTAAATGAACTGTAACAGCAATTAAATTTGTGCATTATTATTACATATTAGCATACTTTCATATTGATTCATAAATCATTTATTGTTAGGCAGGCTGATGCAAAAACATGGGTAACATCTCTCAATATAATAATAATTCGTTCTAGTTCTCCGAAAGCGTTTTATTTTTTTTTGTTTTCATTGAATTATCTTTACTTTATTAGAGGTGTGAATGAGAGGTCTGTCCATAAACATTTTTTTGAGAAAAGGCGGTAGGATACTAAATCCAGTTGGAATAGATGCTAATTTTGAAAGAGGCGCAGAAAAGGCAAACACGCATATCATACAACGATTTTTCTACGACTATTGTGTATAGAATAATTCAATTAAATTAATACCTTTTTGATTTTTTAATAAGATATGCACTTGAAGATGGGAGGATTTTCATCTGCTTGTGTAACTGGTGGTCTTTTCTATTTTTTTTATATATATTTTTCTTTTTGTTCGGTACACACAAATCTAAAATCCTATACCACTCAACAAGTAGTGCGTGTGCGGAAGCGCTGTAGGTTGTTGTTTTCGAGAAGGGGAAGTTCATTCCAGATAAAGAAGTCCTGTAACAGCGACGTCCTAGGTGTTCGCAACTGAATCGTATGTTGATGAGCATTGTCTGACGGGTGTTTCTATTTGGTGCAGCTCTGAGCGGAATCATAAGTACCAGCTCCTTCGAACACCCTCCGTAGTAGTATCGATAGTTAAGAAATAGGTCCGTCACTTTTCTTCGATGATCAAGGCTGTCAAGGGCTTTAGTAAATTGTGGGTCATCCATAAGACGGACTGCTCTCCTCTGTAACTTCAGCAAGTTTTTGGGGGCCGAGCTTCACTTATGGGTTGGTGTTATCTAGGTTTTATAGAACAGTAAGAGCTGATGAGGTGTATATAACTTTTTGCTCTATGGAGTGCTGCTGCCTTGGCGATGTTGGTGACGTGATTACGTACGTTGGCCTTGTTAGTATCTAGGCTTTTGAGTATTGACTTGACGTGGGTTAAAAAGTACTCCTTACGGACTAAAAACAGCGTATAAAGTAAGTACTCTATATATAGCCGTAGACAAAAATTATTGTGTTTTGTTATATGAGAGGGTTGTTAGATTTTCAAAATCAGAACAAAAAATTTGTGTGAAACTCGCTACGAAAGAACATTTTAGGTAAGTCATACTAGACTGGTCTTTCGTAACTGGTTATACAAATAGCTATTATATTATGGATAATTTAATAGATTTATTAATTCTAAACGGCAATGTTTTATAGCAATGTGTATGAACTTTTATTTTACTTTTTACTCAATTCTTCTTCCTTTTTCCTTCTTGACAGAAGGGTAGTGATCACATAGACGATTCTAATGTAGTGTTGTAGCTTTCCTTACTACTTCTCTCCACTTATCCCTATTCACTGCATTGCGGGCAGCTTCTCTAAAACTTGTTCCAGTGCATTCCTTTATTTGGTCATACCATCTTCTCGGGGAACGACCTCTCGGTCTGCCATAGACAACCAACCGCTCTAAATCATCATTACTACGTCTTGTAACGTGGCGCAGCCGTATTTTAGTAGTTTGATGTTCACTATTTGGGATAGCCGCCGCGGTTCATTAATTTCCCTAAGGACAGACACGTTCGTTCTTCTTGCCGTCCATGACACTCGAAGTATTCTTCTCCAGCAGTGCATCTCGAATGCATCTATTTTTTTTACGGTCTTGTGCTTTCATGGTCCACGATTCCGCTCCGTAAAGAAATATTGGGAATATTAGAGTTTCAACTATTTTCTTTTTGGTGTTTAGCGTGATAGCACTGCCCTTCCATTTTTTCCCAGGCCTTTCATTGCTCCCCTTGCTATTTCTGTTCGGCATTTTATCTCTTGTGTTTGTTATTAGTACACCGAGGTAAACGAACTGATGTACTGCTTGGCACCGTCCTACTTTTGTTATATCTGGTCTATTATTATTTTCCCTGTCTACAATCATGATTTTTGTTTTTTCATGATTGATATCTAGATGATATTCTCTACTGTGTTTTTTTTTAATTATGGCAGTGGCACACACACTAAAGGGAGACCCTACGGCGCTCGACGAGCGGTGTGTGTGCAAAGATGTTGATTGACACGGCTCTTGAATATTTGTAAGTTGTAACTAATGGGAAACAGATGTCCTGGGAGTGAGTTTCACAGTGATGCAGTGCGCCAGACAAAGGAGTTCTTGTAAAGCGATGTTCTACGTGTTTCCAGTTGTACGACGAACTGGTGCGCTCTTGCCATCTGTCGTGACTGTCTGACAGGAGCTGCCAGGGGCGGGATGAGGCGGACCAAATTCTGGGAACATCTGCCGTGAAAGTATCTGTAAAACAGAGATATATCGGCTACATGTCTGCGATGTTCCAGACTATCTAGATTCCGGGTCAACTCCGGGCCGCCGACGAGACTCACAGCTCTCTTCTGAATGGAATCCAGCAGCTTTAGGGTGTGCTTTGGTGCGGCACCCCAGATATGTGAGCAATATTCCAAGCACGGTCTTATTTGCGCTTTGTAGAGCAAGAGCAACTGCTGCGGTGTATAGAGTTTTTTTGTTGCGAAATAGCGCACCAAGCTTCTGGGAGGCTGATTTTGCGGTATCAGCAACGTGGTCATGCCAGGACATATTGCTGTTGACCGAGATACCCAGTAGTCCGATTGACGAGGATGAAGGAATGGTCGACCCTGCCATAATGATGTCAGGGCTCGCTGTATTGGCCCTCTTGGTAAACGTGGCTGCTTGGGCCTTTGCTGCATTGAACTGGACCAAATTTCGGTCGCTCCAAGTTTGAACTTTCTCCAGGTCTTGATTAATTGCTGTAGTCTGCTCCTGTCTGCGGTGATGAGTCTCAGTCGCTGGTAAGGGTTTTTCTGATCTAAAGTGGGAGACAAGGGTACTGTCATCTGCAAAATTGTAAACAGGATTATTTGTTTCGGTCAGCAGGTCATTAATACAGATGAGGAACAGAGTTGGTGAAAGTATTGCGGCCTGAGGCACGCCCGCGTTTATGGTGAATGTGTCCGAGATGTATCCATCGACTGCAATGTGCAGAGATCGGCTCTTAAGGAAACTGGCAAGCCAGCTGCACAGAGAGGCTGGCAGTCCGAAGGACGGTAGTTTGTTGAGTAGTCCGTCATGCCAGCCTCTGTCGAATGCCTTTGAAATATCCAACGCAATCGCTCGAGACTCTCCGTAGTTCTCAATTGCCCTACTCCATATATGAGTGACATAGGCCAATATATCTCTTGTCGATCTCTCTTTGCGAAAGCCGTATTGATTATCGCTGATTATTTTGTTGTTCTCGAGGTACTTGAGTAGTTGCTGATTGACTACACGTTCCATGACTTTTGAGATTATTGGAAGCAAGGCAATTGGACGATAGTTTGAGGGCGTGGTTTTCTTGCCTTTTTTTGGAACAGGTTGCACTCGAGCGACTTTCCAAGAAGATGGGTAAATCCCTTTTCCGTAAGACAGAGGAAAAAGCCTGAAAAAAACAGGTGTTAGTTCGTTGGCGCAGTTCTTTACCACGATGGCAGGTATTCCGTCCGGTCCTGATGCCTTTTGCGTATCTAGATTTTTAAGGATTTTACGAATATCACGGTGATGAAATTTGACTTCTGCCATTTCGAACAATGGTGGAGAGAGTCTTGCCTTGGGGGACATCCAAGGTAGAGTGCGAGGAAAACATTTTGGCTAGTATGTTTGCTTTTTCCTTGGCTGCAGTCGCCGTGATGCCACGTTCGTCTGTCAAAGGTGGGAGAGACGTTTTTGAAAAGTTGTTACTTACTGCCTTTGCTACCGACCAGAAATTCCTGGAGCCACTGGGGCATTGCAAAAGTTTATTCCTGATCCTTTGATTGTGTTTGTCCTTAGTTTCGTCTATAACACGCTTGCATTCGTTTCTCGCTTCGACAAAATAATTTCGATTTTCAGCGGTCTGATTTTGCTGCCAGTTCTTGTAGGCTTGCTGTTTCCTACCCACAGCTCTTTCGCATCTTCTGTCGAACCAGGGCTATCCTTTTGATGGTAACTTGATGGAATTTGGGATGTATGCTTCTGTTCCTGAGGAGATTACTTGCGTGATCTTTTCGCAGCAGACTGACGGGTCGTCAGCGCCAAAGCAGACGTCGAGCCAATGAAAATCTAGGTAGAACTCCCTTAGATCGTCCCAGTTTGCAGAATTGTAATGCCAGATTTTGCGAGACAATGGTGGATCCTTCTGTATGAGTGGCAATTCACAAACCGTTGTATGAAGTTTGTGGTCGGAAGTACCTAATGGCGGACCAACTGTAACTGTGTACTGGTCAGGATTGGTGGTTAGAAAAAGATCCAGGAGGGCGGCGAATTCGCCCCTCTCTGAGATTCGAGTTGGTTCGTCGACAATTTGAGTAAGCCCGCAGCTGATGGCGAATGCTTCAGCTTCTCTACTTTCGTTGTCGGTCTTGTTATGATGTTTGAGCCAGTTGGTGTTGTGGGCATTGAAGTCTCCTAGAACGATTATCTCTGAACTGGGGTGATAAACCTGTATTGAGTCAAAAGTGGTAGCTAGTGTTGAAAAAAAGCTTTGGTAGGCTCTATCGCTCGGAGGGCGATAGAGACAACATATAAACTTAGTTAATCCCTTGGCGGTGAACTTGAGCCACATGACGTCAAGGTTGTTCGGTTCGAGTGTTTCCTCGCGGTGACATGAAAGGTCGCTTCGGACAAAAAGGCATAGTCCGAACTTATGTCTAAATCGGGTATGTAAGTCATAACCATGATAGTGGTAGTTCACTGTTGTTGCTGTAGAACATACTTGTGTTTCTGTAAGGGCTAGTATGTGTGGTCTATTTGCTTGTAGATGTTGGTGTACCGAATTTATGTTTGTATTTACGCCTCTTATGTTGCAGAAATCAATTCTAAAGTGGTTCGGTATCTCTGCTGTCTGCGAAATGCGGAATGAAGGGCTCCCAGGGCCACCCAGCGCCCGGAGATCCGAATGGCCTGGGAGTTCACCTCCGGAATATTTTGATCCTGGAAGCACCATCATGTCCATATTATTATATTCCTACTGTGGAACCCGGAACCACCAGCGCGGAAACGGAACGTGATTCGGGAAAACCACTTAGCGCTTCCCAGTTCTGGTGGGGTGGTCTTTCACCGGACGATGCGAGTAGGGGTATGCATCTACCACCTAGGGCCGTTTCCACTGGATGCATTGGCCTCAGACTCATTCCTTTGGTGGTCCCTAGTCTGACAGGGGTAAAAATAGGGTTTGTTGGGTCATTCCCCAGTGATCAGCCCCAGACTTTGTACTTTGGTGTTCTCCAGCCTGGAGTAGGACGATGGAATTTGATGGGCCACATCCCGTGGCCCATCAAATCTCAGTCTCCGAATCAGGGTATTTAGTTCCTCTGGATCATTTGCTAGTAGGACGGTGTCATCTGCGTATCGGAGATTGTTAATCTTGGTTCCGGCAATAGACACTCCACCGGTCCAGCCTTCCAGTGTACTACGCATTATGTATTCCCCGTACACATTAAACAGCAAGGGTGACAAGATACATCCCTGCCTGACGCCTTTTTGTATTGTGAATCTGTCCGATAAGAAGTTCCCAGCATGTACCACGGCTTCATTAGATGTATATAGTTTGGCTATGAAGAATATCAGGTGTTGTGGGGTTCCCATGTCATATAGTATAGTCCAAAATGTGTCTCATTTTAAGCTATTGAATGCTTTGCGATAGTCCACGAAGCACATGTATAAGGGTTTGTTAAACTCACGACTTTTTTCAATAATTTGTCGAATATTGAGTATGTGTTCGCGGGTCACTCTACCTTTCACAAAGCCTGCTTGTTCTGGAGGAACTTGCCACTGTAGAAAAGCTTTCAGCCGTTTATTAATTATAGTGAGAAGGACTTTGCTGGCGTGTGACAACAGAGCTATTAATCTCTAATTGTCACAATTTTCTTTACATCCTTTCTTATGAAGTGGGATTAACGAGGAAGTAGTCCAGTCGCAAGGCCAACATCCAGTTTCCCAGATATCCTGACAGATTGTGTGCATGACATTCACACCGCTCTCACCCATTGCCTTAATTATTTCTGCCGATACCCTATCGATGCCGGGTGCTTTTTCAGATTTGAGTCTTTTTATGACATTTCTGACTTCATCTTTAAGAATTGGGAGTCCTGTCTGACTTGGTTGTGAAGGTTTGCTTCTGTGGTTATGTCTTTATACAGGTTCTCACAGTAAATCTTCCAAACGTCCAGTATCTCTCTGATATACGTGGTGTAAACTGTATAAATCTTTCGGACAGAGATTACCGAACAGTTTGCACCATGCACGTGGGCAATTCAAATGAGGCAGACAACACCTACAACAAAAATGTGTTATTTTTTGGGTTTTAAATGCAAAAAGGAGCCTATTTTGGAACAGATTGCAAAAAAAATTGTCCTACGTTCTTTAAATAATACGCAATACCCATAACATTTCAATCGTTTTTACTAAACATAAATTGCAATAATATTCCATTATTAATTTTTGTAAGATTTATATTAATGTAACAATTACTGTTATTCTGTATATTAATTCCAAACGATGACTTTGGTACTACTAAATAAATAGCTTTTCTCGTATGAAGTTATCGTTTTTAACGTTTCCGCTTTTGGTGATATGACTACTAAAAATAACGTTTCCAATTTTCACTTTTCTTTGCATGGACTGTCCCACATAGCATTCTACAACTTTCAAACACCTCGTTCCACTATGATGTTTGTGGTTTAAGTATTAAAATGTCAGCCTGTGAGTCAACTAAAAGCGAAGGACCATCTAAAGCTAGTGCCTGGACATTTAGTAGTGTTAGACAATCCAAGCAAGGATGCAATAAGACTCGAGATTTTTGTAAACTCACCCAAATTAACTGTACATTTCCATTTCTATACTGAAGAAAAAATCCATGATTTTCTGCTATATTAGAGGGTAATGACATATACTTACGGCAACTATCACAATTTGTGTTCATGGTTGTTCAAAACAAGAAATGTTCTTTATATTTTTTAGATCAGAAATATTAACAATTAAAAGAATACTTGTCTCTAACATCATGTATTCTCATTTTAGAAAGTTTGTCCTGGCGACAGGCACCTGACAAGCCCAGAATGATAACATTTACAGCATTAAGCAAAAATTTAGTTACCTCTTTGCTTGTTGAAACGTTAGCTCTTTCGGCTTGTAGCCAGCAGTTTGGGTCAAGTTTCGTTTAGCGGAAATCCGCTAGGAAGAAATTAATTTCATTTTTGGCTCTCTCAACGCAGAACAATCAATATTTTTCGCCGCAAATACATCAATCTAATTTTCAAAAAGCAAAAGAGCGGAAATTCATTAAAAAAAATTCTAGGATAAAATTTCTCTTAGCTGAAACCACTTATATATATATAAAAAAAATTTTTCCCGATATATGAAAACCTCCCTAAACACAAAATATTTTTTTTTCTGCGGAAATGCATTATTTTCATTTTTCCAACTTTAGAATAACTGAAATCAGTTACATGAATGTATATTTTTCTTTCACATTTCACACATTCTTCTAAACATAAACACACAAAAATATCCTTGCGGAAATTCGTCATTTTCATTTTTTGATAGTGAAAGCCTTTCTTCACGCAAGTGCGTAGTTGCTTAAACCAGATCAAACTAACCAAAACGAACCTAAACTAACCAAAGCTAACCCAAACTAACCAAAGCTAACCCAAGCTAACCGAAATTGTTTCGCCTAGGCTTGCGTGAAAAAAGGCTTGCGCTTCGCGCAATCCTTTCTTCACGCGGGTTCGTAGTGGCTTAAACGAGTAGAAACTAACCAAAGCTAACCTAAACTAACCAAAGATAACCCAAACTAACTAAAGCTAACACAAACTAACCATAGCTAACCCAAGTTATCCGAAATTGTTTCGCCTAGGCTTGCGTGAAGAAAGGCTTAAAGGCTTGCACTTCGCGCGCAATCCTTTCTTCGCGCGAGTGCGTAGTGGCTTAAACGAGACGAAACTAATCCAAACTAATCAAATCTAACCTAAACTAACCAAAGCTAACCCAAACTAACCAAAGCCAACCCAAACTAACCAAAGCTAACCCAAGTTAATCGAAATTGCTTCGCATAGGCCTTCTTCACGCAACTGTGTAGTGGCTTAAACGAGACGAAACTATCCATTTTTTTTAGAAGATCAAGCCATGACAATGAAATTTCTCCCCCAAAGACACCCGGCCGTTATTGATTGGGGGAGAAATTTCATTGTCTTGGCTTGATCTTCTACAGCCCGGGTAGTGTTGGATTCAAAGAGTGGTCCCTTTGCCTACCAACTAAAAAAAACTCCTCATTTTTTCGCTCCCTGGAAACCGCCCGCAGGCATTACGTCAGGGGAAAACTTCGCTAGGTGATAGCGAATGTCCAATTTGTGTCTGCGCTTAGTACTGTTCCCTATTTTCCTCTTCTCTCTCTCGTCTTTTCTCTTCCTCGCCCTTCTCCTTCATTATACTTTTCAGCATTTCCATAATCGATCCCCAGTGCTTTTCGTTGGTTAGCAGTAATTCAGCGATGTTTTCTTCGTTCAACCGTACTCCGCATGCTTCTGCGGCCGTATCTCTAATTCCCTCGAACTTATGACAGTAGAATATTGTATGACCAGGTGTGTCCCTGTCTTGGCAATACCAACACTCATCGTTTTCCTGCTTCTTTATGTCCTTTAGAAATGTGCCAAAAGTTCCATGTCCTGTTAAAGCTTGTGTTGTGTAATAATCCAGCTCCCCATATTTTCTTGTGGTCCACTGTTCGACGTCTTTTATGAACGTCTTTGCCCAGCCATTATACATTTGCCATCTTTCCTGCCATTCATTCATTAGTTCTGTTCTTGCTTCAGCCCTGTATTCTTTCCCGTTTTGGTGTATTTTTTCTCTCTCTTTGACCAAGAGGTCAATTGGAGGTAATCCAGCCAGGACCTCCGCTGCAGTTGTGCTTACTGTTCTGTATGCTGTAGTTATGCCTATTGATAATTTCCTATTGACTCTGCTCAAGAGGTCTCGATAGTGTTTGAATTTAAGTGCGTGGCTCCATGCTGGTGCGGCATACAGGATCGCTGATGTCACAGTGCAGGCGATTATCCTTCTTTTCCTTGTCTTTGGTCCCCCTGTTCTTGGCATTAATCTTAATAGGAGATTCATCATCTGGCACCCCTTATCGACTATCTTTTTTATGTGCGTTGTCATGCGTAGGTTTTTGTCCAAGGTGACTCCCAGATACTTCACCCACTGCGACGTTGTTACCATTGTTCCTTGGATGTTTATTTGTAAGTGGCTTATTTTTCTCTTGCTTAATAATAAGATTGTCTCAGTTTTTTCCTTTGCCACTGTTATGCCCATGTCTTCTAGGTGTTCGACTACTTGTTTCACAGCGTATTCAGCTTTGTCCTCTAGACTAGAGGTAGTTTTGGCCGTTACTACTATGGCCAAATCGTCTGCATATGCCACCAGGTTCACTCCGTTTTCTGTTTTCAAACAAAGCACCTGGTTGTATAGAATATTCCATAGTATTGGTCCTAGAATGGAGCCTTGAGGGACTCCACAAGTCATTTCAAACATGTTGTTATTTGGGGCGATAATTTTTCTATTGCTGAGGTATGACTGAACAATTTTTACCAGATAATCCGATATGTTTCCTTCTTTTAAAGCATTGATGATCTGCTTCCAAGGTGCGGAGTTAAAGGCGTTTTGCACGTCGAGCATCACCATCACACATAGCTCTTGGTTCTTGTATGCTTTCCGTTTGATATCCTGGACGATATCTTGTATTCTCGTGATAGCGCTCAGGGTTGATCTTCCCTTCGTGAAACCATACTGATGTTCATGTTTTAGATTTTTTTCTCCCATCTCGGTTTGTAATCTGTTTTTAATTAGTATTTCAAATACTTTTCCTGTGCTATCTATGAGGCATAGCGGTCTGTATCTGGTTGTTGTTTGTGTCGCTTTTTTAGGTTTTTCGATCAGTACTAGTCTGGCCGTTTTCCAAATTTCGGGAAACTCTCCTTTTTTCAAGCAACTGTTGAAGACTTCGAGAAATGTTTCTGGGTTCTCCTTGGCACATACTTTGGCTATTTCAGGCGCAATTCCATCTGGCCCCGGTGCCTTCCTTTTTTTGAGTTGTCCAGTGGCGTCCGTAAGTTCCTCTAGTTGGAGAGGTGGTATTTCACTTTCGTTTATGATGGAGTTTTCCCATATTATTTTTTTGTGCGTAGGGAAGAGTAATTTTATTTGTTCCGCTACGGTTTCGTCATCTGGTATTGACCTATTTTTGAGTTTGAGTCTCTTGGTTACTATCTGGTACGCCTTTCCCCACACGTCGTCGTCTAATTCGCAGCAGAGCTGCCTCCATTTTTCTCTCTTGCTATTCATTATAAGCTTTTTTAATTCTTGTTTTCCTGTTCTGTAAATTGTTTCCGATTCCTCTCTCTGTCCTTGAGTCACCCCGCTATTCGCTCGCGCTCTGGTCAGATTTCTTCTTGCCTGAATACAAAAGGATCTTTTCTTTGCTATCTCCGTGTTCCACCAGTATACCGGCGTGTGTTTTCCAATACCCTCTGTTCTTTTGCGAAAATGCGTGTTGCATTTTTCGGAGAGGCATTCTATTAGCTTTTTTGGAGTTATGTCGTTGACGTTTGAGAACATTCCCTCGCACTCAGTGGCAAAGGTGGCCAGAGCCTCGGGTGTTATATGCCATCCCGTTTGTTTTGGAGATGAGTTTTTATGCTCTATTTGTGGTGAGAATTGAAGGTGGTATCTTATGCTGTTATGGTCGCTCAAATTTTCTTTAGTTGTGTCTACCCTCCAGGACTTGATTTTTTCACACATTTTCTCTGTGCATGCAGTGAAGTCTATAACTGAGCTTCCGTTTGCGCTGCTGAAGGTGGGGGTGTTTCCTTCGTTTATAATTATTAGGTTGTTTGTCATTATCCAGTCTTCAAAGATTCGTCCCCTTTGGTTTGTGTTTTTTGAGCCAATAATCGGGGTCTTGGCGTTTAAGTCACCTCCCATTACAACCTCTTTTCCTGAATTTCTTATATGCGATTCGATGTCCTCCAGTAACTGTGAGAAGTCCTCAACATTCCCGTTTGGCGAGAAATAGCATGATATTACCATGCACACGTGCAGCTCTACGATTACGAACCCCTTTCCGCTGACCGCTTTTTTTAAAGGGTGTTTTCTGTTTACATTTATGAAGGAATCGCAGTTTATATCACTGTAGTCAGTTTGGATTTTTTTGTTTGGCTCTTGTCCGATGATAATGTCTATCTGATCCTCCATTACGGTCTTGAGAAGTAGATCGTGCGCTGCCCTGCACCTATTTAGATTTAACTGCAATATCTCGATTTTAGTATTGTTCTCCATTGCATGTGGTGATGACGCTTCCTCTTTATTATTTCCTCGCCCTCGGGGGGATTTTCCTGGATTATTACTGTTGTGGGGATCCATTATTGGGAAGAGTGGTTGTTTTGTGCTATCCGTCTTGTTACAGAGAGAGCCTTGCGGAAAGCCGGGCACAAACCTGCGCCGGCCTTGTGTCCGGTTTTGTTGCATATCGGGCATTTTTCTTCCTGGCTTATGCAGTCTTTCTCTGCGTGTCCTGCCTCCCCACATTTGAAGCAGAGGCCTCTTCTATCTGGGCCGTTACAGTTTTCTGCGTTGTGGTCGTAAGACCAGCATTTCTGGCATCTGGCAATTTTTAGCCTCTTCTCCAGCGTGCAGTTTACAAAGCCGATTCGAATATTTCGCTGTTGCGTTATCAAGTTTGCGCTCTCTTTTTTTAGTTGTAGTGTCACTGCTAGGGTGTTATTGCGGTTTGGCCTGAAATTTCCTATTTTGTAGTCCTTGTCTTGCAGCTCTCCCGTTTTAGCTTCTATTGCAGCTATTACTTCCTCTGTTGTTGTTGTTGGGTCCATGCCTCTAATATGGATCGCTTCCATATCACTCGTATACCCGCTCGTCCAGACGTTTATGTCCTTCGAGACTTGTTTGATTGCTTCCCTAATCTGGTTGATTGCTTCATCGTCCTTTTCAGTAACTATTAAAAGTTTTCCTTCTTTTGTGGTTCGCATTGTCCTTATAGCTTGGCTAGCTGCGTTGTTCTTCATTGATTAGTTCTTTAATGTCTTTATTTTTGTCTTCGACAACTACGGCGTATGTTGGCCGTTCTCTTGTTGCTGTTGTGCTGATTTGATTCATATAGCCATCGGTTGTATAAATTATTACGGTTGTATTCGATTCGTGGTAGATGGCCTCGCACATCTTTCTTAACTTTTCCACACTAATGCGTCGTATATGGTGGATCGCCACGAATTCGTCTTTTTCGGTTTCTTTTTTGATTCTTGTCATCTTTTCCCAGAGGTCTTCGTCTGTGTCTCCCAATTCCATTTTTATGATTTTCTGTGAGGTGTTTTTTACTATTTCTTTGCATCTTATATTCGTCGATCGTTCCATCACTTCGAAGTCTCCGATTATTTCTTGCAGCTCTGGATAACGATTTCTGTATAGTTTTTGGATACTCTTCTCCATGGCCCTGTCGTCCGGCTCAACCATCACTACTTTGACAGTCGTATCTTTGGTATCTAGAGGGTTGCCCACTTTTATTTCCGTGTTTGTATACAGGTCGATTTTCCATCTTTTGTTCTGTATTTGTTGATAGCTTTTAATATCACAGCAAGCTTCTAGGTTAGGGAGTTCTTCGCTCCTTCTGCCCCATGTTTCAGTTTGCGTTCCTTGGTCTACTGTCGTTTTCTTTTGAGGGAGGGATTCGTCTGCTTTTTCCTCTGTCTGAATGTCCGTGTCATGCGTTATGCGTTTTGTTGGTTCGTATTGTTGTGTATGTAGCCATTCTTTTATTTTTTTCCTTTCGATAGCGTCAATATGCCTTTTGATTTTAGTGTTTAGATCCTTAATCTATCGTTTTGTGTTCTGTTCTATCTTACTATTCAGGTCTTTTGCGAATTTTTTAAACATATCCAGAGTTTCAATTAGAAATTTCACCTCTTTGTTTTCGGATTTCTTCAGGTCTTCTTCAGTCAATGCTCCTTCCGTTCTCTTCCTTTTGTTTATCTGTTGAGGTGAATCTTCAACTATGATACTGATGTTTACTTCGGGTGTTTGTGGAGGCGTTCTCTGGATTGAGCTTCTTCTGTCGAAGGGATTTGCCAGTATAGGGTCTACTTCAGGAAGCGAGCTTCCTAGGTTCTTTCTGTCTTTTTCCATTCCAGTATCTTTTCCTGACATCCCGGCCTGGTTTCCTACCGAAGATATCGCACAGTAGCTTGCTGACGGTCGGGGCTGGCCTGCGCCAACACCAGCATCACCGACCGGAACTGGGTATCCGAATCCCTGTTCTGTAATCATTTCCTTATCTTTGCCTTTGTCCATCATAATTGTGTTGAAAATTTAGAAAGGAGAAATAGGATGCCCCTAGCCCTCGGGAGTCCCTAATAGCGTCGGGGTGGGAGTGTGGGGGGGAGTAGGGAGGGGTGGGATTCACCCTGGGATTTGGGTGCTGTCCCAGCTAGGGTGCCTCGGGCTTGCCACACCCGTACCTGCAGTGCAGGCCCCTGAGGGGAGACGAAACTAACCCAAACTAACGAAAGCTAACCCAAAGTAACCAAAGCTAACCTAAACTAACCAACGCTAACCCAAACTAACCAAAGCTAACCCAAGCTAACCGAAATTGTTTCGCATACGCTTGCGTGAAGAAAGGCTTGCGCCAAGCGCAAGCCTTTCTTCAGGCAATTGCGTAGTGTCTTAAACGAGACGAAACTAACCCAAACTAACCAAAGCTAACCTAAACTAACCAAAGCTAACTCAAAAAATGAAAATGACTTATTTCCGCATGATGTTTTTTGCGGTATTATGTTTAGAAAAATATTTAGAATCTAAAACAGAAACATGTTTTCATGAAACTGATTTCAGTTATTCTAGAGTCGAAAAAATTAAAATTATGCATTTCCGCAGAATTTTTTTTTATGATTTTGTATTTGGGGAGGTTGCTCTATACTAAATAAACAAATATTTCATACATAAAAAATAATGGGAAAATTATCCAAATGCAGGTTTTAGTTAAATTATCATATAAATAAAAATCTAATTTTCTGGAAAACAAAACATTTGCGAAGAAAAGAAACTTTACTTTTGTGCTAGTATTCTTGTGTAGAATCGTCCTATAGAACGATATTTTTTGTAGCCGATTTCCGCTAAAAGAATCTTGAGCCAGCAGTTTTTTCTTCAGAAATGCCTTCACCTATCATGCATGTTCTTGCCAATAGCTAATGTTGATTTTAACTTAAAAAACATCGCCACACAGTTGCATTCATAGTGTTAGATTTTTTTCCCAAATAGGCAAGACCAACTGGTTCTGATACCTTATAAATTTTTTTCTGAGAACACCAACTATCAAATACTTCATATGCTCCTTCGTGTTGTAGTCTGGACTTTACTAGTAGTAAAATGGTAGTAATATTCATTTTGCTAGTGAATGTTCTGAAACTAATTTATGTCGTACTCTCTGTAAATTAAAGGGTCATGTAAAATGTAAGGAAGGTATGTAGGAAGGTAAAATCGGCAAAGGAGAACTGTATCGATGAGCAGCCCCGCAATAAAATCGATAAAATTATGCTTTAGAATCAGAACAAACAAAATTCAGAGAAAGGTTTGCATATACCTACTTGGAGTATTAACAATAAAAATGTTACATTTAAAGTTGATAGGGGAGCTGCAGTAAGTATAATGGATAAGCGACAAGTTTATAATGCTTTTTTCAGAGGCTAAAATTATCCAAATGAGCTAATTTCTTACATTAAAAAGTATCTTAATGTACTACGCTACTTTCCTTGTAATTATATTTTTAAACAAGAATTTTATTATAAATAGACAACCTATGTTTAGGCCGAGAATGGATACGGCAAATTTCAATAGTTTTTGACGAATGAGTGATTTTTCGGCTATACAGGAATTACACAAAATTAAATACCAAGCTATCAATTTTAGCCATGTTTTGTTTACTTTTACTCGGTATTTTCAACTCTGCAGCCTATACACATTGTCCGAGTCAAGATCACCGACGTGACCTTTCTTATTTTTCCCAACAGCAGGCTTCGCTATAATGTATGTTTCATATTTTGATAACACTGAGTTTCTTTACCCTATGTTTTGTGTACTTCCTGTGGATCTAGTTCAACTGCTTATGATGTTCTGTAATATAGTTTTTTTGTTAAATCGTGACCAATTTCAATTTGAAAATTGCTTGTTTTTCTATTTTTATCGTATATATTATTGTATATAAGTTTTGTTTAGTATTTGCTCTACTATGGTTAGTTTATTTATTTTAATTCGCTTTGTCCATAAAATTTATTTGAATTTTTCTGTGGCAATAAAGCATACTTGACTTTGATTTTGACTTTGATTTGGAACGCGCATTTGATCGGTGTGCAAGCTTCTTTGCATTTAAGGGAGAATACACCTCCAATTTTCATTAAATCGTGACAGGTGCCATTTTCACTGATATTTAAAATAAAAAAAAAAAGATCGATCTGCCTGTGCGACACATATTGTACCTATTGTTAAAAGTAATGGTAATATTAGGTTTATTGCGATTTTAAAAGTGCAATTAATAAATGCCTTGGAATAAATAGACATTAACTACCAACTATTGGTAAACTTTTCACTTTAATAATTGGTGGTAACAAGTTTTCAAGAACTTATCTTAATTAGGTTTGCCTGCTCATGGAGGTTAGGTGACATGTAATAACTCTAAATACACGTAAAAGGTTATATCAACCAACTCGTTTGATGTTTGGTATAGCTTCAGCACCTGGAAGTTTTGCTAAATCTCCAATTTTGAGCCAAACGTGAAGATTGCCAAGGTTGCCTCAACATGATGTGGAAATTCTGCATAAACTTATCTATGCGAAATAACGTTATGATTGTAAATTACAAACCAACTGATGCACGCCATGTTCAATAAATTGTAAAAATACACATTGCACATCTTTTTTGGTTTTGCGATTGCAGTACATGTTTTGGCACATTTGATGAAATGTGTCAACGGCACCCTTCGTGGAATTGTACGTACGTACTATTTCAGCTTTGTATGTTGTTTTATTTTCTGGTTCAGTTTGTTTCATGCACGTTTGTGAGTTTTAGACTTGTTTGATATTAAGGTTGCATTTTCATTGTATGCGAACAAGGAACTATGTGCTTTTCTATCTTTATTTATTTCTATAAATTCATTCGGAATCTCTTTTTTATTAGAGCTCCGACTTGCAGTAAGTTTATAAGGGTCGGTATATAACTCAGCCGAAGGGATACTGGCAAACTAGCTATCCATTATAACATTCCTATTTGTTCCGTCTAATTTGCTAATGACAATCCACCTGTTCTAGTGGATTTTCCGATATGAGGGACAGCATCTACTAGATATTTCGTAGACGCATCGCACAACAGAACAAGATTCAGGCCATGTTCACCTGGTTTATTTGGTATATACATACGAAACGCAGAGTAACCGCGAAATCCTACCAGTTATTCGTTAATAGTTACATATGAACCTGGTTTGTACGAGCTCCTACATGCTTCTATAAACTTATTCCAAATGTCCTCTATTGGTGCAAATCTAGAATCTGTTCTCCTTGCCTCTCGTGTATTAATTATCAATGAATATGAGATTAAATTTGTGAGAGCCCAGTATTAAAGCTGACTCTAGTCATTCATTGACTGCATGACTATTAAAGTAATTGACGAAATAAACAGAGCACAATATGGAGATTGTGCGGAGACCAATTCAGTTGTTAATACTCGGTTCTGTATGCCTTACAACTAAATGCCCTAAATACTACTAACTAAAGTGAACACTTTAACGTTAATTAAGCTAATTACAAGTAGGTATGCGTGCGCTAATAACTGCACCGACTTTAAATGTGCAATGATTAAATGTAGCAATGAACGGCCACAATAATTAAATCAAATGACTCAATAAGTCAATAGAAGAACAAAACTAGAATAAAACTATTGAAAGCGTGGCTGTCGATGCTTGATTCGTATTATAAAGAGAGAAACTTCAGAGCAGTTATATTACTTGATAAATGAATGAAAATAATAAAATTATTGAGCCAACGCTTGACTTATCTTAAAAAGAGAGAAAATTTAGAGCAAACAGATTTACTGGTCTGATAAACCAGTGAATAAATGAAATTAAAGTTAATGAGCTATCTCGAAGCTTGGCGGTAAATGATTGCCAAGTGATTATCTTTCAAAACATCGGCCAAAATATATCACCCTGCTTTAAGTTCTTTCAAACTTATTTTAGAAAAAAGCAGCTGAGACTCTATCATACTTTTGTTTTGCAGAGGGAATCTTTTGATTAGTGTAGTTCACTGTTATATTCGACATATCGTCCGAAAACAGATTTGAAAAGTGTGTACTATATCGAGTATATTTCGTAATTCCGGCGAAGGAAAGATATAATATTTTTCGAGGAAGATTTGCCTTTCCCGGTGCCGGTTGGCTTGGAAAACCACTGGTAGCCATTGTCCCCATATAAATTTTCTTTCGTTGGGGTAACCATAAAGATAGGTGTTTCATCAGCAGTATCAATCTGAAAAATAAAGATACAATGAAAATATTTAAACCTTGCCTGCAAAATATATAACTTACCGGCACACTTGCTAGTTCTTCTAATTTTGTGTCATCCTCTGATCTAGTCCCGAATCTTGACGCAGTTTTCCTTTTTATTTAACTCAGTTTTAAACGTTTTGGAATATGGGGCTTTTCGATTTCCAAATCCGGTCTTTGCCAAACTTTTGGAAAACTAGCCGATAGCTGCAATTCCATATCCTCATTTGGCAACCATTCTGGGCCTACACATTCCGTGTTGAATTCAGCGCTAGTAACAACATCTTAGAACTTTCTCACAGCGCCTTCTCCAGCTCTTCCTCTGGTTTTTACACCGTAGGCTCTTAGTGGTATTGATACGTAAAAAATCGTGGTAAAATGTGCGCCTATTGGTATCGATGCGTAAAATTTATGTGCGGAGTTTTACAAAACGATAAGTGGTCACTTTAGCACTCCCAAAACCAAACTGGCTACATATTGAGTCGATAGAACAAGGGTGCGCGTACACCCCTTCAATATCGTCCCGGAAGCTTCGCGCTTTTGTTTACTATTTAAGAATGTCTAATATTTCACTTCACGCTTGGCCCTTCGCTCGCTTCGCTCACTACGAGCGCGCAACCAACAGAAACTAACCAAAACTATCCCAAGGCTTACCCAAAATGAAGAGAAAGAGTTCTTACAAACATAACCTAAAAAAAAAAAAAAATAAAAAAAGCATCCATGCGAATCGCCGTATCAGAGGCTAACCATCTACACCACTGGACCACGAGAGCAGGTGACAGCAGTTCAGTGCATCTTAAATACATGGGTAAACTAGCATTTCAAATTTGAACAACATACTACGCAAGCGCGAAGCTTCCGGGACGATATTGAAGGGATGTACGCACATCCTTGCGTCGCGTCGATAGATTGGAGCAAACATAAGTGGGGGTAGAGGATAAAGCGCAGGCGGATGAATGTCATGCAAGCAAATTTGTAATTTGAATGCGTAAATTTTACGTACGATACCGGTCTAGGTTTAATAAAACCCAATGATGACAGATATTTGAAAAATCCTACCTTAGTTCATAATAAAACTAGAACATTACAACTTAATGCTAGAGTTAACCCTAGAGTATATTCTTCGAGAGAAAAGTGGTGTAATGGACAGGTTATATAAAAAAACCTGGTAACTAGATTATTGGATGATGGAAGGGTCTGGAAAGGATATATAGATTAGCTAAGATCAGTTGGCTAGATTTTTTTTGCCCCCAATACCCTTAGATTAATTAATATTATACTGATTATGGAAAGTATGCTTGCTTGTTTGTTTACAGTACCTAGTTACGATTTGTCGCTTGTATATTTTTATACTGGAGAAAGAGTTTTATAGTGATACCTTTCCCCCTGTTATAAAAATACTTTCTCACCTGCATTTGAGAGACCTGTCGAAGAGAGGGGGATTTTTCACAGGGAATCAATCAATCAATCAATCAATAGGATATTTCATTTGTGAGAGCCCAGTATTACAGCTGACTTTAGTAATTCATCTCGCATTTCGTTTCGCTGAGCAGGTAGCTGGTGATATGACGACGCGACAGTTGCGTCATTACGTTACTGTTACTTGTTGTTTTTGTGTTCTCAATAAAATTATTATTTTTGGAGTTTTTCTGGTTATTATTTTACGCATTCATATTGGTAGGTATTGGAAACAAATAGAATATTGCAATATGAATGAACGTTTTACTGCTCAGAAATAACAAGAAACATATCTTTGTGTGTACTATACCTTGTGGGAAAATAGTTTCTATGCCCTCTAGTGAAATGCAAAATGGAAATGCCCAATCAGGAAAAGTGTTTATGAAAACATGCAACATATCTTAACATTGCTAACGCTGCTGTCAAGGGCAAAGTGGAAATGACATGCGCTTGCAAAAGAGAATCATCGTTTTATCCTGAAATTGGTACTTACTTGAAAAATTTAGCGGAGTGCACCGGACAATATGTTTAAAACAATATTAATTACTTCGGCAGTACCACAAACAAAATGGCTAAAGTGTTCTACTTTGTTCTGGTTCCCGTAAATATCGCGGTTTCAGAAAATGATACGGTTGTTTTACAGAAAGCATAGCAAAAAATATTCTAGTTATCTGGGGGTAATTTATGGCAACAACAAATTAATAATCATTAACTTTGAAATGTTCTCTATTTTCGAAATATTTAGCAGACTGCTTTTTTACGTTTGGTTACCTTTTTGGCTTGACACGACTATATTTTTTGGCTAGATCTATGGCCTCAAATTTAATATTGTTTTAAGTTCCTAAGTTCCGACTGTGTATTTATGTGCCATGCTCTGATACATATATTATAGAGAGAGACCAGTTGGATATATTATGAGTCACAGTACAACACGCCGCCGGCGCCGGACACCACTCGGTCCTATGACCGCCCCCTAGTATGGAATGCAAAATTATCATTATTGCTGCTTTTATTAAATAGATAGAAGCAAGTTTAGCTGCAAAAGAGGTAATTTTTCAAAAATTGTTTCTACTAAGTGTCTCAATATTTCTGTTTAAATCCTATGGCAATGACATAACCATCAATATATATGTTCATAAGAGCGGAGTCCTAGAATGGTTCTATGACAGAATACGATAACTTTTTGTTTATAATGAAACCTTAAAAACTATTGGAATTTGGCATTCCTACTCACATCCGTTTCGGAAGCTGAAAAACAACCTGTCTACGCCAATGTCTGCTCCGTGTCTCATCCGCAACCCCTGGCTCTGGCCATCTCCCAATAGGGGGGGCGGCTTTAAGTGGCCGGGGATGTCACTTCAATTATCTGTGGCTCGCGTGCACGGAAGAACCTTGTTTTTTAGCTTGATCGGCCCTTGGGGACGGATCTTTACGCTAATTGTCGAATAAATAAGTCCCAAACCTAATCTAATTTTTTCGGTTAGCTGATTGCTTAGCTTTTTAGGGGTTTCCTTTAATTAACTGTGTTTTGTTCTGGACTTAACTAGCCATTTCAGATGCCTTAATTTTTAGGCACATTTCTTTTCGTTTGCTTAGTGAGCAGACAATTTTTGAAATGGAAAATGTTCTCGCTATTTATGAAATAAATCAAGCATATTGGTTCTAAAGTTTTTGCTTTAATGCCATACGATAATTAGAACTTTCATTACTTAATGAATTTTAGGCAAGGTCGGCGCCGCCGATTTAAAGTTGGGTTGGTGAGAGCTGTCACTCTGGACGAGCTGTCATTCTAGAAGAGCTGCTTATACATGGGAATAGTGTGTTTGCCTCATAAAGTTCAATTCCCGCCGATATAAAGATTGAGTGAGACCATATATCTCCTGGGATAAAGTATATTACTTTCTCGCCGGTCACATATCATAGTAGATGATGGTCCCCAGCCTACAATGAACAAAATATTTCGTCCAGATTATTGGCACAAGTAAGTTTGTTAACTCAGAAAATCGAGCAAATACGCAAGTGGAAATTCATTGCATTCCTGTGCATGTTTTTTGTAATTCATGATTTTGGTCCTTATGGTCCTCAGGTAAAATACCTGATGTTGAGATGCATCAACTGTTAAATGAATTGGTAAATTGGGATTGTGGTGAACTAAAAGGTTACCAAATTGTAAAATATACTTAATTTGATGTTGGGATTTTCTATTAAAGTTCCATTTAGTATATCTTTTCTAACAACTTTAATAATGGATGCAAAATTGCGGGTATAATCGGAATAAACCTGTTATAATAATTAATGACTCTAATAAATGTAAATAACTGATCAATGTCTTCTGGAAATGGCACCTACTCAATTGCATAAATAGTTCCTTTGATTTTTGCTAGCCCAAACTCACTCTTTTGCAGTAATATTAGATATGACGAGTCAGCAAAACGTGTAAATATTAAAACCATCATTTTCTCTCTTTTAAGCTTATTAATGGGAATTTCCTATTGCAAATACATCATCTAAGAAGACGCATGTAACATCCAGATTTCGAAAAATTAGATCCATAATCCTTTTGAAAATGTCCCGGTGCACATTTTATCCCATAGAGTATTCTCTTATATACAATCAAACCCTTATGCGTCGATATTGTGATTAATCGCGCAGCTTCCTTTTCCAAAACTATTTGGTGATAGGCTATGCTCAAATCTAATTTCAAAAATTGCTGGCGTTCCGCTAACTTGTCATAAATGCCATCTATGCGTGGAATGAAATGTTTGTCATCCACCAGCCAAGGATTTAACTTTATTTTATAGTTCCCACATACGCGCATAGATTCATCGTCTTTCAAAACTGGGACGATCGGAGTACTACACCCAGAATACTCTATCGGCATTATTATTTCAGTCGACTTGAGCTTATCAAACTCTATTTCTACCTTTTCTTTAAGAACATATGATAGTAGCCTAGTCTTGCAAAATTTAGGGATATAATTTGCTTTTAAACACAATTTTATTTATATTTATTAAAACAATCTACGTTGTCCGAAAAGTTTTTTTCTTCAATAGCTATACGGAGCTGTCAGGTTAAGAGATATCATTATTTCTTGAAATATTAGATTAAATATCGAAACCAAATCTCGACCTAATATAGCTTGCAACTAGTTCATACTATTTTAATATAAAAATTTAATGTTATCCACTTACAATTATGCTGGGGTTTGGAACCTTCGTCAACATGCACTAAAACAGAGTTTTATCCATAATACCGAAACAGAATTTTTGCACTAGACGCGCGTTTCGCTAACCATGTTAGCATCATCAGGAGATTATTAATCATCTCCTGATGATGCTAACATGGTTAGCGAAACGCGTGTCGAGTAATCATCTCCTGATGTAGCTTAGCGAAACACGCGTCGAGTGCAAAAATTCTGTTTCTGTATTGTGGATAAAACTCTGTTTTAGTACTTCCAATTATATTTTAAATTTAAAATAATTTCTTCTACAGGTAAAATTTTTCCACCTGATTCCACATTGATTAACGTTACATTAAAAACCGTTAGGCAAATATTATAAAAATATTTTCGCAACTCAAAAGAACTTCACGCGATAGTGCAGCACCAGAATCTAATTTGAATGCAAACAATTATTTTTCGGTTTGGAATTTAGAGATTTTAGGATAAAGATTGGATATTCGGTATTTTTGTTTACATTTCGTTCCGGGGTACAAATATCTTCGTTCTTACAATAATTTACTTGTCTCTTTTTACAGTTCGATGTATTATGATTTATTTTTATTTTCACTAACACTTAATTGTCGGATGCCTGCCTTTACCATAAATGGAACATAGCTTATCTCTCCCTGCAATCTGAACACTTCACCATAAGGTTCCTGCTTTACCAAGGCTTGTCGAAGGTCGCCATACCCTTAACATGTCTACTTATTTATAAACCTTCATAAAATCATTGACATAGACAGCTGAAGAAGGGATTTTTCGTAACTAAAATTCCAAGGTTTGAAAATATTTTTTATCTCAAAGTATATTGAGGCTATCAAATAGTATTTGAGAGTATTGAAAGACCACGAATCATGACATTTTTACTTTTTTATCATAGCTTACATTTGTACCTTTGAAAGGGTGATGCAAGGAGAAAATTCACAGATCTTCCAACACGCACATGTATCCTAAGTGTATTGAATAATATGCCAGACGGAACTACTCTTATGACTTCTGATCTGATTACTCCATACATAGATATTCACCCTGTTTTTTTTAAATGCATAAATTTGGCATGTATGGTGTAGTAATTTATCTGAAAGAGATCAGGGAAACAAAGGGGTACAAGGGTTGTCAGGTGTCTTGGATTTCGAAGGATGTCCTGGATTTGAGTTTCGGATTCCATCGTCCTGCGAAGACCTATTCCAGAATGCCTAATGTCCTGGATTCCATGAATGCTCCAATTATTATTCCTGGGAATTGTTTACCATTACCATTCTACTTAAAATTTCACTTACCGCCACCACGGACCTTGGTCCCAGTCAGCTCTACCGCCCATCGCGCCACCGGCAGCGCTTTCTTTCGTTAAGCTGCTACGCTACTTGTTTGTATTATTGCGTTTGTACTTAAAATTTGCAGGGCTCTATTTTGATTTGGTGCTAATATATAATTTAGGTGGCGTAGTGAAAGATGAAAGGTCGAAAACTATTTTAAGGCATGTGTCCACCCACTGCTGAGTCTATTTCCGGCCATCAAAACATTACTGACTATTTTTACAGCAATAAAAATTACTTCCTCTCTGTCTCCCAGGAAGGACATATTTTCGTTGCCCTTCATCGTTTTTTTCTGAAGATTCTATATTTCAACAAACTGAATGATACCTTAAGTTGTTTTCATAACACTGAAAATTATTTTTGAAACGGAACAAAAACTTGAACAATCCGATTTACTTTGTTGCGAAGTCTATGATATTTTAAATTATCTAAGAAAAAAAATTGGTCAAAGAATAAATAAATGACAAATTCTTTGGTTTCCTTACAACAAATCTTCTAAAAAAATGACTCTCAATCAACAAAATAAAATAAAGGAATCCCTTTTAAAATTTTTTAAAAATTTACTTGATTATCTTGACTTAAAATATGATTTTTTTGGACAACAATTTGTTTTATAAATTATATATTTTTTCTCTAAAAAAGCCCTTTTACTTTTGAATCACTTATGGAGATTGTAACTGACATTAATTTTGATAAAATATATGAATAGTTTTGTATAATAAATCCTGCCCTTGATAAAGCTGTATCTGAGGGAACTGTTATCCAAAAATGGAGTAATATACTTATTGTGAATGATGATCTTAAAATTTTATTCAATATGTTTTTCCATATTATACGTCTCAAATGCCGACTTATGCAGTGCAGCCTGGAGGGACAGCCCTCTACTAGGATTTTAGTTGACCAAGTCAAAGCAGGGTTGCAAGCTAAAACAAATTTTAACTTAACTTGTAAAGAGTTTTATTATATGGCAATTAAGAACAAAAAGCTTTTAGTAGCTGTAAAATCAATAATAAATATTCCTTTTCATAAAAAAAAAAAGAAACTATTTAGTTAAGGCATTTTATCATTATGTTATGTTTTATAAGAATTTTACTTACAATATCAATGATTTGGTGCAAGCAAAAGAGCAACAAAGCGAGTGACTATTTGTACAAAATTTAGTTACTTTTTGCCTCATGAAAAATTTAAATAAAAAAGTGATACATCCGGCTATTCCTTTCTTTAACCAAAAAGTCATTAATTATTGATTGACGTGATGTAGAAAAATTAATTAAAAAATGTCTTCCTTAATTTGCGTTTGTCCATCCTTTATCAACTCTGTGTCCTGTAATCCTCAAAATTAAACCTGGCAACCCGGTAACATCGATATTATAAACATCTTACATTATGTACCTAAACATTGTGTTGATATTATTCCTGTATCAGCCAGCATCTTACGCACTAATCAAGATCATGTCGAATGTTTATTTATTAGACAAATTTGCTAACAATTAAATTATAATGCGGTCGTGACTGTCTGATCGACCTAGTCACATCACCAAACATTAAGTTCGGTGACCTGATGTGGCTCGCACCGAGCAGCTCGAACATGTCGCGTAGTAGGTCGAATTGACTTTTATTCCCATATAAATGCGTCCAGTAGTATTTTCAATACTAAAAAAATCAAACCGTATTAAAATTTTTTTACACTATGTTACAATATTTTGGCATAAATAGAGGTTTCAGTTTGAGAAAATCCGTATTTAAAGGGTTTGAAAAAAACATTAACATTAAACATAGTATTTGTTATTGCAGAGTGCAGAGGTTCGATAAGCAGGGATTTTCCAAAATTCAAATTACGAGAGGTTGCAACAACCTCCTACCAAAAACTATCTCTTTTGAAAAACTGCCGAACACGTCAATTGTATTTCTTTTCACACCTAGTAAATATAAAATGTTTTAAATATTAGACAGGGTAATGTAAGGAAGTGATGTTAATTCTTATTGGAAATGAGCATCAGCAAAAAATATTCGTGGTAAATAAATTCACAAGAATTCAGACCTTAAAATTCCCACACTTCATTAGGACCTTTACTCCTTAGGGTTGGCTTAATCTGTAAATGGTCTTCAACTTGAGCTTATCAAACACTATTTCTACCTTTTCTTTAAGAACATATGATAGTAGCCTGCTTTCCATTCTATTTAACTTATTCTATTGGATGTTAGGCAAGTTTCAAGGTCCTATTATTAATAAGTTGTTTTTCGGATACGTCCTTGATATATAACTAAATAATGTATCTGAAGAAAACGGTTTTTCCTTTTGTTTACACAAATGATTCACTACAACTGACGGTTGCAGGTTATCAAATCCCTATTTTAAATTATGTATATACATGGTTTTATGAAATTCTGCATGTATTGGAAATGTTCAATTTTCGTTTTTTTTTATGTACCAAAATAAACTTAGACTCAACCTCCTTCCATGCAATTGATGTGAAAATTGTTTTTTTCAAAAAAATTTTTACTATCTTAAAATCATAAGTTTGCAATTTTTACACCTACGAACGCTGCGCTGTCCAAATCTTTGGAAAAGCTAGTCGTAAGTTCATTACTGGACTCGTATTCTTGAGCCATGATAACAGCTCTCACATGGATTGCATTAATTGCTCTCACATGGATTGCATTAATTGCTCTGTTCATGAAATATACATTGAAAATATCTACTTACCGAAGCGGTTTTTGAATTTTATTAAGACCAGTAAGGATTAGTATGTTTTCCTATAATATAGTATCTAGCCCAATACTAAATAGCATGATTCCTTTGTCTTTCCAAAAAAAATTAAAGAGGTTGAAATTTTTTCAAAGTCTTGGATGGTAGAGGAAAAATTGGAACCATTTTTTTCTTTAATTTTTGACACACTCTATGTGTTAACCAAGTTAATGGTATAGAAAGTGCTTATACTATATATGAAAGACCTTTCTTTTGCCAGCATTCTGTTTTTTATTCAATGATTTATCCCTGAAATTGTCGTGTCAGCTTTTAGGCTAAACCTTGCATATTACCAACTTTCTGAATTTATTGAGAAATAGTTACTAGTGAAATAAACTGAGTCGAATTAAAAAAGAAAACATTTTTTTTCTATTTTGGTATCATAAAGAAGTCTTTTCGATACGCAAAGGAGTGTCGAAAAAAAGCTCTTTTCGACATTACTTTTGTTGACTGGTTGCTATGATATTAACAAAATTGTTCAATGTAAAGGCATAGCCTAAAGAAAACTATAGCCGCGACACTCGGCTCGTTTAGTGGGGTACGGAATCAAATTTTCTCCGTGAAGCTCAGTGAAGAGAGGACACCACGCAGTTGGAACTCGATGCCAATCATACGCGTTTACCTGGGCCGGAGTGCAATAAATTTTCATAGGAATTAAGATAGAAAAAGATTCGTTGTTTGGGTAAATAGACGTTATGCGTATATATTGTTTTGTTTGTATGTTATATAAATAAGTTAATGTTTATGTGTTAAAATGGGAAAAGAACGGCAGAATTATGCAGCTAGTTGGTTTGTTTATTTAAACTTAAATTTGATCATAGGGTATCGGAATCGGTTCAAATGACTAAAATAAATTGGAACTAACTGAAACCAACCGAAAGTTAATTGAGCGACTAACCAAAACTAGCCAAAAGTAACCATAAGCTCCAAAACAGGTTAAAAAGTACCTATCGCAATCGGTTACAAAAATTAAAGTAAGTTAAAACTAACCAAAACGAAAGGAATTTAAGCGACTAACCAAAAATATTAAATTTGCTTATAACGTATAGGAACCGATTCAAATGACTAAAATAAATTGGAACTAACTGAAAGTAACCGAAAGTTGATTGAATGACAAACCAAAAGTAACTAATAGCACAAAAACGGACTAAAACGTATCGGAACAGATTAAAAATGTTAAAGTAAATTAAAACTAACCCAAATTAACCGAATATTGGCAAGTAACAAAAGACATTAAAATTGGCTATAACGTATCGGAACCGGTTCCAATGACTAAAATAAATTAAAACTAACTGAAATTAACCGAAAGTTGATTGAACGAAATAAATTAAAACTAACCCAAATTAGCCGAATTTTGGCGACTAACCGAAAGTAATAAAAAACTTTTAAATTGGTTATAACGTATCGGAACCGGTTCATATGATTTAAATAAATTGAAACGAACTGAAATTAACCGAAAGTCGATTGAACGACTAACCAAAAGTAACCAAAAGCACCAAAAGGGCTAAAACATATTGTAACAGATTAAAATTATTAAAGTAAGTTGAAACTAACCCAATTTAACCGAATTTTGGCGACTAACCTAAATTAATTAAAAACATTTAAATTGGTTATAACGTATCCGAACCGATTCAAATTACTAAACTAAATTAAAACTAACTGAAATTAACCGAAAGTCGATTGAACGAATAACCAAAACTAACCAATAGCATCAAAAAGGGCTAAAACGTACCGTAACAGATTAAAAATATTAAAATAAGTTGAAACTAACCAAAATTAAGCGAATTTTAACAACTAACTTGAATTAATTCAATAACTAAAATAAATTGAAAGTAACCAAAATTTGATTGAAAGACTAACCAAAACAAACCAAAAGTAACTAAAAGTACCAAAAACGGGCTAAAACGTATCGGAATAGCTTAAAAATAATATTAAGTAAGTTAAAACTAACCCAGATCAATTCAATTTTGGAGACTATCCTAAACACTAAACTTGGTAATAACGTATCGGAACTGAAAGTAATCGATAGTTGATTGAACGACCCAGTTTTGGCGGCTAACCAAAACTAACCAAAAATATTAAAATTGGTTATAATGTATTGGGTTCAAATGACTAAAATAAATTAAAACTAAACGAAAGTTGATTGAACGAATCCAAACCAACTAAGAGCACCAAAACGGACTAAAACGTATCATAATAGGTTACAAAATTTAAAGTACCCAAAAATAATCGAAAATTAATTATATGGAAACATTCATAATATATATACGAAGGGTACAGGGGAAAAACGATCTAAGCGCCATTTCCATAGGAAAATTTTATTATTGATTTCACAGAAAATTTTATTCTTGATAAAAGTTGGTGCTTGGAAAAAAACTAGTTCTGACAATGTTAAATTAAGACTAAGTATTACAGGGTACTTAAAAAATACAAAAATGGTGGTTAAAAAAACAAAAACTTAGGAATATCGGAAAAGCTTTTACAGGAAAAATAAAGCTCCTATTAAGGTAAAAATAAAAGTCAAATTCCATTTTTTCCAAAAGTGCATCGTTGCTGAAAAAAATAAGGACAAAATTAAGAAAAAGCGGGTTTTTTCAGTAATTGAAATGGATTTTCTCCGCAACGGTGCGGTGCACTTTTGTAAAAAATGGTATTTGACTTTTATTTTTATCTTAATACGAGCTTTATTTTTCTGTAGAAGGTTTTCCGATGATCCAAAGTTTTTGATTTTTTAACCATCATTTTTGTATTTATTGAGTACCCTGTATAACTTATCTTTAATTTAGTATTGTCAAAATTAGTTTTTTTTCAAATACCAACTTTTATCAAGAATAAAATTTTCTGTGAAGTCAATAATAAAAAAGTTTCCTATCGAAATGGCGCTTAGATCATTTTTCCCCTGTACCCTTCATATGTATACACATTTTATAGAAATAACATGTTTTTAATTTTTTTATTAGTCTTACAACCATTTCATCATTTAGCCATGTTGATTTCAGTTTGACAATATAATTGAATTATATTTCAATATAAAAGGTCTCAAAAGAGCGGGACATATTTTCCGATTTTCGAATTCTTCTAAAAATTCTAGATAAATTTCATGTAGCATGTCGAATAGCCTCCTTTCCATTTAAAGATTTTGACCTGTTTAACTTAGCGCGAAACGATTTGCATCTTCTTAGCTTAGTTATTTAGTAATTATCTAATACGAAATTTTCGGTTTGGTGGGGAGTATTTTCCAGGTTGTGGTTATGTGGAAGATAAGAAAGTGCAAAACATTTCGTTTGACAATAAACAGTTCGTATTCTACCATAAAGGCGTAAGTCTCAAAAGCATTGTTTTTGCTGGTCATTTTTCGTAAAAGTCGATCGTTATCCACATATCCATTATTTCAGATTTGATCAGCACCTTGATATCATTTTGATTCGCTGTACCTTTTTTGGTTTTAAAGATACCAAGGTAAACAAAAAAGCAAAATGTAGGGTTGGTAGCCAAGTTTTTTCTAGATTACATATAAAACAAACACCAATAATTTCCTGACATAAAAGCCTACTTTATATATTTTTTAAATAGAACACCCTGCATATTACTACATTTTTGGACTCTCTAGTGAAATCAAAACACATGTCGTATATAATATCCTATACCTATCTTTAGCTGTTTACGAAATATTGACAGTTGAAAGTCGGGCATTTTGACAGGCTCTAAACCGCACGAGATCAAAGAAAACGGTTTGCACATCTCTATCTTAGGTTTTCATAAGCTATCGAATGACAGTGGCTTTCAATTTAACCGGAGGTTTAAAAGTTCCGGTCAATTTTATTCGCGGGTTAAATTCAAAGTTACTGTCATTTGATAGCTCATGAAAACCTAAGACAGGAATATGTCAAATGTCAAAATGCACGACTTTCAACTGTCAATATTTCGTCAACACCTAAAGAAAGATAGGTATAAGATATTATACATGAAATGTGTTTAGACTTCTCTAGAGATTCCAAAAATGTAGTAATATACAGGGTGTTCCATTTAAAAAATATGGAGTAGGCTGATATGTCAGAAAATCGTTAATGTTTTATTTTATATGTAACGTAGAAAAAAACTTGGCTACCAACCCTACATTTTGCTCTTTTGTTTAACTTGATATCTTTCAAAACAAAAAAGTTACAGCGAATCAAAATGTTATCAAGATAAATTGAACGCACGGTACAGGTTGCTCCGATTTAGCGTAATTGTGCACTTCATGCATAAACTAGTTCGCGAACTATAGCCAGATCAAAAATTTACTTTCATTTCACCATCTTGACAATATTTTTATCTAACGAATAAAATGAAAAAGCTGTTACGAAAAAATATGCAAAATCGTACATAATACGTTTATAAAATTGTGCAGGTTGCTAAGAATCTATATAAAACAAAATTATGTACTTATATAAGATCTTTTTTTAGCTTAGAAGAGAACAACTAGATAAATCAAAATTTTCAAAATTATTATTGCAGTTCTTCACGAGTTCGTCTAAGACCGTAACTACTTGTGCAAAATAAAATCTCATATAAAAAAACTTTTGTTGTGTATAGATCTTGTTGATATTTAAAGATTAACTTGGAGCTTATATTCTATTATAGTTATATTCAACATTCAAGAATGCTGTACTTACTACAAGTAATCTACATTCGCCATTCTTAATTCCACTTCTAAAGACATTTTTAACTATTTCTTTCAGGTGTAATATTTAAATAAATATCCGGCTCTCTTTATGCAGCTTTTTGGATCAAAAAAATGGTTATTCTCTACTCGAAATAAACAGTATTTTATAAATCATATATTTTGTGATGAAAGTTTAAATAAAATAATAGGGGAGAGTAACAATTTTAGTATATAACGTCCCAAAAATAGTTATTTATGATATAAGTGCTAAAAGTGACGTTTTATTTTGTGAGAAGGGTAGTTTGGGTTCCCTTCAAACAAAATAAAATCACTTTTAGCACATATATCATACACTATTTTTTCTACAAACACCATTCAACGTATAAATCAACGCATTTTTTACGTTATTAAATTTATAAAACATCTTTTTGAAATCAAATTATTCATCAAGTTTATTGTTGCTACGGTAAAGAAAATTCGACTGTTTGTTGACAAGTATCTAACTTCAAATCTCGTGACATGGAAAGTGATCAAGAAAATGAATTTCTTCCTGCGGATATCGAAGAAGCTGCTAATAAAGTCACTTTCGAGTTATTGACTAGTAAGCAACAATACGAGTTTTCGTACAACCGTTTCATTAGATGGTGCGATCTGAAAAATGTTAGTGGCAAGTTCATCTGATATAATAGTATATTATTTTATATGGAGGAAAAGTAATACTTTTCATGGCGCGCTCGTGTTTAACAGCCGAACGGAATGAGGCTGGTAATAGAGAGCAAGCCATGAAAAGTAACTTTTCCTCCAAATAAAATATGCTGTTTTTTCTTCAAATGTCGACAAATTAATGCAAAACGTCTCTTTTTAATAGTAATAATAATTATTATTAAAGATAAGTGGGTTCGCAAGGCGGCTTAGACCGGTGCGGTGTCGGTGAATAGGCTCAGTTTGTTGATATAGTAATGTCACATAAAGCTGTCAGTGGACACTGTCAACAATAATTATTTTTTTAAAATTGCGTTTTCGATTGCGTTTTAGTTCCGTATTGATAAGCAGTTATTGAGTAAGTTCGATCAAATAATAACCAATTTGTTCCTAAATTAGTGATTTTTGGAAATGCAGTCACAAATTGAGTGATAAATACAAATTTTAGTTTAATAACTCTTGAGTTGTTGACGCTTATTTTGATGTTTGTTTGTATTGTATCTATGTTGATATGACAACACTTTTACCTCCGCCGGCGGAAAAGTGAAAAGTAAAGCTCCGGCGGAGGAAAAACGAAACTTCACTGCCGCCTACACAGTCGAGTAATGATGGATTTACTGACGTTTGAAGAAAAAACATTTTTATATTTTCGCACCAGTGCCATAAAGTGACATTTTAGACACTGACAGCATGCGTTAAAAATTGTACTTTTAGTGACGTTTGTAGAAAAATTTTAGTACGGCTCACTTCACTAATGATTGCCGGGGGGTTGACGTCAAGTTAGATTTATTTATTTCCTCCCCACTACATAGTGATAAAGTTGGTCCTCGCTTCTCAAAGGTGCCGCGCTTAAGTGTCGCAGCTGTAGTTTTCTTTAGGCTATGGTAAAGGCTCACTAGCAAAAATTTCGACACCGTTTTGAATGGGATTCCTAATAATACAGACGTCAAAGGTGACAAGATGGCCGTCCAACTTTTGATCGCGACTTGAATAAATTAATGTTTTTCATTAATAAACGTGCAAGATAGAAAAAATAGTATAAAATACACGTTTTAAAAGACATTTAGCGCACACGCACTTTAGGAAACTCCCCGCAAGCGGGTCGTTTCCTAATTTCGTGCTCGGGCCATAAAATGTGGTCTTTTAAAACTAGTATCTTAATATACTATTATTAAATACAACATTATGTACCTGCTAGGATAACTGCTTAATATCGTGTGTGTATTGCCTCATCTACCAAGTCTAAGAGCTTATAATCTACGCTGTATAGTGCAAATTAAGGTTTTTTTTTATCGCTTCCATTGGTATAAGACATCTTTCTTCGAATTAATGCATCTGCCATTTCTGTAGGAATTTCCGGAAACCTCTCGCGAGAAGAACGTACAATTTTTCCTAATTTGACTCACAAATCGGTCATTATATTCTTTGGGCACTTATTGGCTACGACAATAATAAAAATGCTGACATTAAATGTTTCGCAAATGTTTCTATTTGTCATAAAAACATCACAAAGCTTACTCCCTCCAGTTGTGTCAATTACTATCAGACACGTTCAAATCCAAAGTTACACTATCTCTGCTATCTTTTCCATGCAAAGGCTTCGATCATGCGTAGTGCCTCAAAATGTTTTTTACCAGCTCGTTTTCTTGAAAACGCAAATACTTTTTTTGCACTTTAAAATGATAATATTTCTGACGCAAACGTCAACATGACACTATTTCTTAAATTATGATTATCTATCTATCTAGGTTAGATTGGCACGGCTCAGCTGACGTACGCATAGGTGTTGCCAAGTGTAATTTACGTTCGGTTTTAAAATACGGTATCTTGTTGGATACAGCCAGCCAGCACTTTAGCACTGATAGATAGATGGTGTATCAGAAGTACTTTGTGTTTATTTAAATAATTTTGTTACTTTGGGTTAATTTTGATTTTGTGACAGGCGTGGTTGGTCAAGCGCGTAGCGCGCTCGTCTCAATGCGCTTGTTTGGTTAATTGTAGTTTTGGTAAGTCCGGGTTGGTTTTGCTTAGGTTGTGATAGCGAAGACACAAAAATACAAATTTCTAAAAGTGCGCAAAGTAAATATTTACCCACAACTTTTGTATAGGATCTATATTGGGGCTTCTCGCAATGCACTTTAACGTGACGAGACCTGTAGCTTCTAAGAAGTTTCGGATTATTGCTGTAGTGTGTGGTCGGGCATTATCCTGCATGAATATAATATTATTGCCCACTAACTTTCCATGAGGTAAGAGATACTGCCGTAGAATGTCAATATCCATTTGGGCTTTCATCCACAGTCTCACTGGAAAAAATATCAATGGGTGTCTTTCCATTTATTTGCAGTCCCTTGACTCACCATAACCGACCGACCATTAGAACTTTCACATTCTGTTATTAAATTATGATTAAACTTTTCAGTAGTCTTTCTACATAGTCGTTTTCTTCCATCCACCATGTTAAGGCAAAACCTGATTCATCCGTAAACAAGACACTCGAGAATTCAGCGATATTGGATTCTCCATAATTTTCCAACAAAATTTTTTGTAGCAGCACGATGTTCGGACAATATGACGTCTTGCTCTCCTAGCTTTTAAATTAAGTTCTCTTAGACGTGCTTACTTATGAGACACCACGAATTTGGCGAAGCTGTAGCTCAACATTTACCGCAGTATTCAGGATTGATTTGTAATTATTGTAATTTTAGTCACTAAGTTTTTTTTAATGACACTAAGTTAATGACACAACGCAAAGGGTCAAAATATGAAGTAATTGCTATGGCAAGGGTAATTGTTTTTCAAAGCAATGTGTTCCTACAATGAATTAAATTTATGGGATAAAAGTAAGGTTTCAGCAGAAAAGCTGTAATTCGGACAATTTTAGAGATAAATTAATGAATAAAAAAACAAAATGCTTGACGCACTGTTCGAGCTCCCCTCACGCGATCGGAATTTTATTTTTGTAACGCTTGATAATTGTCACCCTCCTCAGCAAAGAAGTTTCGCATCAAAAAACACGGTTCGAGTTTTTCACTACTATCTAGGAGGCTTTGAAAAAATTTCCACTCCTTTAATTATTTTGAAAGAGAAATGCATTACCTACCAAAATAATAATATTATTAATAATAATAATATATGCATTAATATAACACTAGCTAACGATCTTATATTTTCGTCAGTTTAAGATCATCATTTGGCATCAAATTTTCTCCAGTCAACTATTTTCTTAATTTGTGCCTAAACCATGGAAACATTTTCCCTGATTGCGCAGGGAACATTACGACTTTCTTATAAACGGTTATTGATACAGTTTCCCCAAAGTTTATTAGAAAAGTTATTGGAACAATAAGGGACTTTTTCTGCAGTTGTGCTTATGAAAGACAGTAAAATCGACAGTAAGAATGGCCATTACATGATCAACTGTTTTATGGTCCCTTGTTTTCTAGATATCCGTCCGTGATATACGAAAGGGATTTATCCTTTTGGAGCGGTCGCATAAAGACGTTTTGGGTGATACGTGACTTGATTCTGCATTTTGTTCTTTCAGCAGAAAAACCTTGGTCTTTTATATTATTTGAAACGTGTATTAAGGGGGAGACACACTCCGTTTCTATGCGTTAGTCCAATTTTCATTTGAAACATTTTTAGGATGATCAAATAAATAAGATATTACAAATTATGTCTATCTAGGATCTATATAACTAAAAAAAAGCGTCAGTTTTTAATATACCGATACAGTATGCGTATACGGGGTGTCAATTTGAAAACTTCCCACCCTTATTATCTTTCTTACGGTTAAAAATATGAAACATCGAAAAGACACGTCAATTTTATTTTTAAGGGGGACACGTTAAATTAATATTTTTAGCCTTCTTGTTAGAAAGCCCTTATCTATAATATAGGGCTTTCTATAGGGCGAGACCAATCGGGAGAAAAACTTCGTAACGGT
>MU186900.1:59772-82550 GCA_016904865.1 Pissodes strobi
GCCTAATTTGATACTAAAAAATTGGTTGCTATGGTAACCAAAAAAAGGAAAAAATCGTCATAATTCGTCAATCGTACGACTTAGAGATTTGATATTTGGTATTTAGGTAAATACTAAAAAAAAAAATAACGATTGACGTTGACAAGTTGGTTTCCATGGCAACCAATTAATAATATGTATATCACTAATAAAATATATAGTATGGTACTTAGGATTGTTTATGAAGCCTAATTTGATACTAAAAAATTGGTCGCTATGGTAACCAAAAAGAAGCAAAAAATCGTCATAATTCGTCAATTGTACGACTTAGAGATTTGATATTTGGTATTTAGGTAAATACTAAAAAAAAAATAACGATTGACGTTGACAAGTTGGTTTCCATGGCAACCAATTAATAATATGTATATCACTAATAAAAGATATAGTATGGTACTTAGGATTGTTTGTGAAGCCTAATTTGATAATAAAAAATTGGTTGCTATGGTAACCAAAAAAAGTTAAAAATCGTCTTAATTCGTCAATCGTACGACTTAGAAATTTGATATATGGTATTTAGGTAAAGATTAAAAAACAATTAACAATTGACGTTGACAAGTCGGTTACCATGGCAACCAATTAATAATATGTATATCACTAATAAAACATATAGTATGGTACTTAGGATTGTTTGTGAAGCCTAATTTGATACTAAGAAATTGGTTGCTATGGTAACGAAAAAAAAAGCAAAAAATCGTCATAATTCGTCAATCGTACGACTTAGAGATTTGATATATGGTATTTAGGTAAAGACTAAAAATCAATTGACGTTGACATGTCGGTTACCATGGCAACCAATTAATAATATGTATATCATTAATAAAATATATAGTATGGTACTTAGGATTGTTTATGAAGCATAATTTCATACTAAAAAGTTGGTTGCTATAGTAACCAAAAAAAAAGTAAAAAATCGTCATAATTCGTCAATCGTACGACTTAGAGATTTGATATTTGGTATTTAGGTAAAGATAAAAAAAATTTAACGATTGACGTTGACAAGTCGGTTACCATGGCAACCAGTTACAAATTTATCACGGTAAAATTAGACTAGCGATTGGTAACTCTAATTATAAGGGCTTTCTAATTATAGGCCACGGTACGGATAGGAGCGTGGCAATAATGTGTGACCGAAGGTCATACAAACGAGGCCCGAAGGGCCTCGCGCGTGCCGCAGGCACGAGTGGCCACGCCACTTGTTTCAATCCCCTAGGAGTGGTAGCACCCTTAGAATCTTAAATGGGAATGGCGGTTAAGTGGCACATCGTTTTAAACGGCGTTCAATTCTCTTTCCAGTGGTATCCTACATAAAATTTTGTTTTTTGTCCAGAGGTTTCCGAATAATCGCATATCAAAGTTGCAGAAACAATTAAACTTGCCTGCATTGAGATTTTGGTTTTCAGGCTAGTGTTTTCACAAATATTATTGCATTGGGTCTCCTTAAAATCGTTCAATAACAGAAAGAAAATCTAGATTAAACAATTGATTTCTTATTTATTGATTATTTTACTTCGACAAAAATAACTTTTTATTTGCGGAAGAGACATTTCTACAATAAAACACATGGGATTTACTTACGCACTATCTTATAAGTTGTTCAAAACGTTGTCCATTTTCCTGTAAACAATAATAAAATCTATTTTAGAACTCCTCCCTAACATTTCGGAAAACTTCACCGGCAATTGACCGGCATTCTGCTGCAATTCGCCTTTTAATATCATCAATATCAGCAGGTTCTGTTTTATAAACAATGGATTTAAGCTGTCCCCAAAGAAATAAGTCTAAGGGTGTTAAATCCGGTGATTTTGGAAGCCATTCAATTGGTACCCTTCTGTCAAACTATCTATCCGGGAATCTCTCGTTTAACCACTGTCGGAGCGGAGGAAAACAATGAGGTGGAGCACCGTCCTGCTGGAATGTTAACAAATCCTCCCGCAAAACTGAATTACCTTCTGCATCAATTTGAGTTTCTAGCTCTTGGGTGATAAGATGATCAATAGTCTCTTCAAGCATATTAAGGTATAGATCACCTGTCAAGTTTCCTTCAATAAATAAAGAACGAATAATGACATTTCCAAGAATATCAGCCCAAACATTAACTTTTTGAGGATATTGTGTATATCCTTCTTGAAAAACATGCGGGTTTTCGTCACTTCAATATCGACAATATTGTTTGTTAGCATTCCCATTTAGAAAAATTTAACATTCATCGCTGAAACAGATATTCGGCAGAATATTAGGGATGGCGTTGACTTGACGACTCTTGAATTCACAAAACAATGCATTATGCATTATCAGTGCTTTTCTTACAGTCTCATGTCATATTCCTGTCTATTCTGATACTGTCCACAAGAAGTTGGTGGGCTCTGCAGCAAATAATCCCAAAACCTCAACTTGAGCTCCCTCATTCATCACTCGTAGGATATTTCTTTTTCTAGTACTCACCGAACCAGTCTCGGAGAACTTTGCCACCAAATCCAGCATATATCAGTGGCGGCTCGTGAGGTTTTAAATAGGTAGTGCGCAATTTATGTAGGTTTTTGTCATACGGATGGGGGGATGCCCGATGCAGGCGGCGCGCGAGGCTTGCCCGCCGAAGGCGGAAAGTTTGGGGGGTGCCACGCCCATTTTTTACCCAAAACTCGTTAAAATCGTTTAAAAAACATGAATTCGGCGCCCTCTTGAATGATAATTGTTGCGCACTAAAATAAATTAATAAGTAGGTACTTATCGATTCCAGAAGAGTAAACCATTAAAACAGTTTATTGTAACTACAAATGAATAAAGTTCAAAAAAAAAAATCAGGCGAAGTTCGAAAACGTTAAAAAATATATCGGTTTGATGACAAAAAAGTGTTATTGTACATCTTTTTGTCGATGGTTAGCCCTTCGACTTTGCCGTTTCCTAGCTTTAAAGTGAAATTCCATTCGCCACAAGATTTCGGGGGTTAAAATGTCTGGTGAAAGACCGACCATCCTTTTTCTTGGCACATGTTTGGTCTAATTTTAAAACCGGCATCGGTCGCCCTAACCTCTTTATTTCAATCGTTTTATTCAGATCCAATAAAGAAAAGTTATTTTTAATAATATTGTCAACTGAATTTATGCCCCCACAGTAATTGTCAGAACCCGAACTACTAGCCATGACAGTAGAATAATAGTATATAAATAAAAATATAAACCACTAAATAATATTACGTACACTAAACTCACGAGTTTATATGCAGCTAATTAACAAGCGTCAACGAACCGAACAAAACAAATATAAATTCACGGCTCGACTGGAGTATAATACAGAATAATACTTATAATGGTAGTATGTAATATTCGCTCTAAAAAACGATTTACCTCCCACTTTTTCCACACAAGCTGAATTTTTCAGGACCTATAATAAATGTGTTGCATCAGCCGTAGCTTGAAGGCGAAGAGGCTGGACATATTTAATTAGGGCGTAAACCCATGACGTCTCTCATTGTTTATTGTGATACCTTTGTTAGTTTATAAGCACAAAATATGGGATTCGCTCTATTACCTTGTCAAGACATAAGCGAAACTTTTATAAAGAATATTTTTTTTTCGTTTAGGCCTTCCCTTTTTGTTAATTGAGTGTTATATTTAAAAATAACTATTTTTTAATTAAATTTTTGCACGGTTGAAACCGAGATATTTACATTTAAATTTTTTTTCGGCCATATGGGCTAATGCAAATGATTTTTTTTTAATAATTATCAAAAAATACTTTTTACAAGGACCTTATTGTGCACTGGACCAAAAAATAAGTATTTTTTCCTCTATACGATGGTACCAATATCTCGATTTTTGATGATAGTGTCCTTTTGTGGAGTTTAATTTTGTATTACCTCCGGAATAAGGGTTATCTTATCATGTACTTTCATCTCTGAAAAAATCAGCTTGTGACACCATACTATATACGCAAAAATTACAAATTATCACTAAATTAAGCTACAAAGTGCGGATCTAAATAGCGCACGGATGAGCCTTGACTTCTCGTGATTTTACGAACATTATCGACCGTTTTGCATGACGAAAATGCATTTAACAAGAGCGCCGAATACTAGCGCACGGCAGATTTAGACTATTAGACCACGGCACAAAGAGAACCGGTATGATATTGCGCACCGCCAGCAGCTCGACGAGCGACGCGGTGACGTCACTGCGGAGCAACGCGCGTATTTACAATATTATGTTACCTTTGTGAAACGAAAATTGACGTAAGTAAGATTTCAACATAACCCAAACTACCGAACTGTGAGACTGAATGATAAAGATAAAGATTTAATTTGATGAATTAGGTAGGATTCATGATAATTGATACTTCTGCTTGTACTTTATTGCTTGAATAAAATAGGATGCCAATGATTTCAAGTACATTCTTTATGTACACATATAACTTAAAATTTCTACTACATTTGATCCTGTAAATTATAAAGTGAAACTTCTGGAAAATTGTATTTATTTTCTATTTACATTGGTAGATTTATGCATTTTTTAAATAATTTTCTCTTACAATTTTGAAAGCTTATCAGCCTATTTAAGTCGCGAAGTCTAATGTAAGTTCTAGTACGACTTAAACAGATTATTACTTCATAAGGAATTTTGGAATTTTCTCCCAATTTTGACAAAGTATTTTCAGTAACTTTTTTAAATATCATTTTATCTTTTGAAAGTGATGCCCCATGAAATTTGCAAAATTCCGTATCAAGTATTCTTGCCGCATTTAAAAGATCCTCGTTGGGATTCAAAACGCCACCCCTCGAAATGAAATGCAACCATTCATGAGATCCTAAGTCTGCATTCATTGTGCTAGAGCCTAAGTTGTATTTGTTTCAAAATATATAGGCAACATACCTAGCTATATATTTTAGAGGTTCATTGTTGATTTGTTCCTTGCTTTCAAAGTGATCTAATATGTCAAAATTTATATCTTCATTATTCTGGTAAACTTATTTCAGGAAAGTACCCCTCAACGAATGAATCTTGATCAAAATGATCTTCTTGTTCAGTCGCAGGGGTTTCAATAATTTGGTATAAACCCTTAAACAAATCTTGTCTTCTCGCTTGCCGGCAATAATCCATTTTGCAGGAAATATCTTATATTACTACCTTTCGTTGTTCTGCTATAGTTATTGCATTTCTACTGCACAACCAGGCATTGTAAACAAAAGTGAATATATAGGTTTTTACTAGAAACACTACATCATCCGATGTCTACAAAGCTAATACATGGCACTAATATAACGACGCTTACGCGGCATAGGAACGTGCTCCGCAGTTACGTCATGCGCGAGCGAGTTCTATTTTCGTTTGCCGGAATAGCATACCGGTTCTCTTTGTGCCGTGTATTAGACTAGTTGTGGTTACGGACGGAGGCGGCCGTTGGACGCTCTGCGTTTTGATCGTCGCCGTCGTGTCTCGATTTCGCTCTTATAAATAATGTATTCTGCGGCCAGTGGAGATTCAAAAATATGTAAATTCGCAACTTATAGTTAGTTTATGTTAAATTGTATGTAGGGAAGATTTTATTTTTCCGTTTACATTCGCAGACAGTGCGCGCGCACGGGCGCACTTATTGAGAAGCCGCCCCTGGCATATATCTGTGATTTATTTCACAATTTCGATTTCTTTCATTGAAAACCAATGCTGTGCTTCGTGCTCACTTTCTAACTTCTCCATAAATGAAAATAATTTCAGTTCCTTCTTGAAGAGAATAAACCGTTCTCACACTTTATGCACTTAATAAAAGTTATCACTGAACAGTCTAACAAGCAAAAGCGAATTAACAATAATATTCCTGTTTTGGTTACATCTTTTAAATTTGCTGACCATTTTTTTCAATGTATTTTTAGAATTTGTTGATAGAATAGCTTTGTGGAATTTCAGTGATAAGACATCGAACGAAAAACCAAAATCTCAATGCAGCAAGTTTAATTGTTTCTGCAAATTTGAAACGCGATTACTCGGAAACCTCTGGACAAAAAACAACAAAGTAGGATACCACTGAAAAGAGAATGGAACGCCTTTTAAAACGTTGTACCACTTGGCCCCCATTCCCATTTCAGATTCTAAGGGTGACATCAACCCCTCCAAGGGGGTTGAAACAAGAAGGCTTAATATATTCATTTAAAGTGCCACCCTTACAAATAAAATTGAAGTGTTTTTCCGATTTTTCATATTTTTAACTTCAAGAAAGATATTACGGGTTGGAAGTTTTCAAATTGACACCCCGTATAGTTATGGCAATTCCAGACAGCAAATGAAATATCGTAGTAACAAATCGATAAGATTAGGTAAATAGATTCATGGTGTGATATGTAATTTATTAAAAATAAAATAACTTGATGAAATTTTGTGGACACGTTCCTTCTAACGGTTTTCCACACCATATTCAAATTGGGGAGAATAGAAAAGAGGTCAGCGCCGAAAAATGCTTCTCTGCTAAAAAAATGATGTTTGTTATTTTTTCCCGATAAATAATAATCTTATAGAAAAACCGATCACCTGACGAGAATCTACGCTTAAAGCTATACACGGGGATATTTTAGAAATGATGATGCCGTTTATGCATGGTGAGCTTTTTGAATTTAAATTTTTAGCGATTTCGAGTGACGCATCTTGTTATTCGTAACACACACTATTTTATGACTGACAAACCTGAAAGATCTGAACCAAGTAAACTTCCGCATATTAAAGTCCCACGAGCATAATATACCAAAAAATTGCATCGATCCGATGCGATTTTTTGATATAATGATTTTTTTTATTTTCAGTTTGATGGATCTACTTAAACCGTACGTGCCAGTCAACGTACAGCTATTTTCAAAAAAAATCCCTGATTCGTAAACTTCCGCGATAATCATGTATTTAGAAAGCTCGCTGTTGATATGTCAAAATAGGATCTTCCGTTGGTTTTTTTTTCTGGTCACATCATTTTCGATAAAGCTAGAAGTCTCTTCATACAAGTGTCTTGTATGTTGGCAGAAGAGGGTCCTTGGCAAGTGAGGCTATATTATTGAATTTCTTCCATTTTTACGAACACCTTTTTTGAAATTTGTGTTGATAAATTATTGAAGATAAAGCGTAAATGATTTGCAACAGGAACCATAGCACAGTTTGCAATTGTGTGACAGCTATTATGGCGCTCTTGACAAAGTCAAATAAAGGCTTTAGGAATGAAATAAGTGAAAAATCAAATACTTTTTCATAGCCATTTGGAAGCAACCAAACATAAAATCTTGTATGATTTGCATGCATAAACGGAGCTTTATTGATCTCGTCACTTTATAACCTCGCTTGCAGACTCGCTCGGTCATACAAAAACTCAATTTTATGTACTTATAACATAAATAGCTATTATTACCCTTTCCCCACTTATAGGTCCAGTTTCTTCAAGCCCGGATAACTTTATTCTTCACATATTTACTATGACAACGATTTAATACATTTAGTGGGTAATTTTAAGGCTGAAGGAGCAGTAGGATAGTCAGCTTAATTAGAAGAGGTCTATCAGATTAATACTCCTTCTGCATGCCGCAGAAACATAGCATGCACTTCGCACAAGAAGTGTTTTCAGAGAGAGAGAGAGAGAGAGAGCAGAACTTTTCCAGTTTCTCGATGAAATGGATGGAGAATAAAGCACTTAAAAAGGGTTAAGAGACTCATGAAAACTGGCACCATGACTGAAGTTGAGGTAAAGCCTGTACCTGAACTATTTTAAATGTAACTACTAGCAAAAACGATCAGTAGGAAATAAATAACAGTAAAAGAGTGGGAGAAGTACGAATCTCACCTGCTCAACTGTCATCGGCCACCTCTGCTATGCCATGCTATGCAAAATGCATGTTGTGGATAACCCCTCCGATTTAGGTTACGTAAATGGTTTTAACAAACGAAATAAAAGGAGCTGGAAGAATGTCTAGGCATAAAACATGTAAAGTTTAGGTATATAGAAATAAAGCCAAACCAAGGTGCCAATTCTTGCATTAGCTCTACTAACTCATTCCTTATCCGGTATCAGGCGAAAAACTACTGCAAAATGTCTGATAATTTTATGGTATGAAATCATTAATATACCATACTTTTCCAGTAGGTAGTAGACAATAATGTTGTATGGGGCGGTTGGCAACATTGCACCAACATCAGATATGTGTCAGTCAGCTGAGCAAGGTGATAGACTAATCAGATGTTATTAATCTCAGACGAGCAATATTCTAAATGTTTCCTTTACGTTTATGTTCCCGCAAGCATAAACATTCAGGCGGATAGTACCAAAATGAATACTTCATTTTCTAAATATAGAAATAGTTAAATAAAAAATGAGCTAGTCTGCAAGTACTCGAGCAAGACACTGATGCGTAAACATATCCTATATCGACATGCAAAAATATTTAAGCAGCCCTCATAAAATCACTGCGCATGGTTATGATGTCACAGCCGTTTATACATTTCCTTCCTCATCCGCATGCACATTTCCGTCCCATTTGCCGATATTTACCCTGATACCGCCGCGTAAGATGTTTACACTTCAAAACTAAACGTAATAATCAACGCGAGCGAAGCCGCGGGTAAAAGCTAAAAGTGCGCTATGTCCTTTACTACACTCTTGAATACATCTGTACAAAATTTCATGATAAGTAGTTTAGGCGTGGAAAATAGGATTAAAACTAGCCGTAAAAATAAAAGCGAGCGAAACCGCGGGTAAAAGCTAAAAGTGTCCTACGTACCTTACTATACTCTTGAAAACATATGTACAAAAATTCATGATGATTGGTTGAGTAGTTTATGCGTGAAAAGGTAAGAACAAACAAACAAACACATTCGCATTTATAATATTAGTTATTCGCCTTTATAATATTAGTTAGGATTTTTTAATGATAGTTACTGGCAGCTTCAGTCGGAGTGGATTAATTCATTGCTCAAATTCGACAAGAAAATCTAATGCCACCACGAATAATATCAACCTATGGACACAGCTTATTCACTACCAGCTAGTTATCTTGGGTCGGCATCCTTTGATTTGGGAAAGTCAATAACCAAATTTTGCAAATTTTAGAGGAGGGCCATGACTCAATATTGTTTTAAACGTCTGGGCATCTGAATAATACTTTTGACAGTTCGTTTAATTTGAAATTTGCTTTTTTATCGCCTAAACTCCGCTTAAAAACGATTTTAAATGGCAAAATTGGACTTTTCTAGGACGATAGCCGTGGCTTCGGACGAATTTGTTGTGAATTTTGAAGCGAAAATTCATTTTAAATTCAACCGTCTATTAAAAATAAGCTGTTCTATGGATCCAAATACCCTGCGAATATGATATAATGAAAATCTAATATCGTCCTAGCGGCTAGCTTTTTAGAAGCGCCATTTGAGTCGTTGCAATCGCGGCCATCCTGGTTCAGCTTGCTCCTCAATGCGCACGGGTTATAATGCCACATCGGTTTACCATTCCATCCCTAAATTTCCGTCCCCACATTTCTGTCCCATTTGCCGAGATTTAGATATCCTCATACTGCCGCGTAAGATGTCAGCAAATTAGCTCATTCAAAATGGTAAACAGTTATATAATCTTAAACTCATAATGGGCGAAACACAAGTTTTAATGCATTATATACTGAATTTAATAGTCTTTGTGTTTAAAACTGCCTACAGCCCTTTGTCTTTCTTCAGGGAGTGAAATGTAAATTGAAACAATATTAAAACATTGAAATATTTTTATGACATTACTGATGTTTTAAGGTGCGTACAGACTTAGCGAGACGAGCATGAAACGCTCCGCGAGCCGCCCCAAAATTTGAACTGTGGACGTGGCTCGCGGTGGGCTCGCGAATCTCTCGTTCCGATCCAACTTTAGTTGATTTTTCGACGAGACATCAAAGGATGCCTGAGGCTCAGTATGGACGGCTATAAGTGCAACGCGCTACGAGCCACGAGACGACTACGTATGGTTTGGCGTGTCGCGATCTATGGATCGCAGTAGGACTTGCGAGCGTCTCGTTTGGTCGCTCGTGGCTCCTGGCGCGCCTCGCGCTCGTCTCGCTAAGTCTGTAGGAACCTTTACGTAAACTTGTGCAGGCTATTATTTTGATGGGTCAGACATATTTCAGTGTTTGAAGAAATTATCTAAAAGTCTAACGGTACGTTTTTTTCTGGAATATTTATTACGAAACTGGATTTAGTTGATTCATCCTTTACTTAAAGAACTTTAGGGTTTGAACAAATTTCAGATTTCACTACAAGTTTGTATCTTCTAATATCGCTCCTATTTCTGCTAGTTTCCTTTCTGGTACATCTCTACAGCTCAGTTAATGCGAATGATGGCGCGAATACTGGCTGCATATCGCATTCGCTGGTGCATATCCAATTTATTGAAAGTTTTGCAGGTTTTCCCCCTCATGAATGACATTAACCAAAATATTTTTCGGTTACATGATATGAATCATATTATTACATTTACACTTTAGCATGTAAATCGCTAGCTTTGCGCATTTACTCCTCCTCAGCTTGTTCTAGGTTTAAATTGGATGTTCAGACTTATCTTCATTTAGGTGCCTTGATGGCATCGATTCCAACGGTAGAACATATAATTATTCTCGATAGTACACTATATGAAACATAAAATAAACAAATAAATGCCAATCAAAAATTGATAAACTAAAATCATCTTAAAGAGGCGTGAATTTTACACACACGGGCAAAATTAGAGGAACGGGCAAAAATGACACTAAATTTGACTTCAATTTTCGCTTGGACGTTTACCTCGATTTTGATATCTTTTTTAAATTGTAGCTTGACTCTTTAAAAACATGCTAAACCTATTGCTGATTTTAAACAATTGGTCGAAATGTCATATACAGATCTGAAAAGAAACTAATGTTTTTTTTATATTTCAGACACTGTGTAGAGTGAACGAATAAAATTTGAATCATTTGATCATGCCAAACTAATCTTTTCTGAGCCTTTTATCTTTTTTATTTACTCTGATATCCCAATTATTAAGGGTGCTAAAGGGATTTGTTGAAATTAGTGCATTGGCACACTTTTTACGGGTTACTATATCGGTTGGTTGCCAGGGGGGTCTGCTTTGCAAAAGTCACTTTTAAAATTTTCATTTAAAATCCAATATGGATGCATGATTTGAATCCTACTGATGTGGCAAGAGCTGTAGCATCTATTGAAGATGGTGGATCTTACTCTTATGTTGCCGATGTGTTAGGAAAATCAAAATCTACGACTTACCGTATTGTAAGAACTTGGAGGCAAACTGGGAGCACAGAAGAACACAAAGCCAAGGTGGAAAACGGACAAGCACGGCTAGAAATGGCAAATTTGTAGTTTCACAAACATTACAAAACAGGCGTTAAACAGTATCATAATTAAGAAACGAGATGGAAGAAGTACGTGGAATCAGAACAAGTAATCGGACCATTAGCAGAAGGCTTAAAGAAGTTGGTTTGAAGGCCTTTAGAACGAATAAAGCTCCACAACTTCACTTCGCTCGGGAGCAGGAAAATTGGGAAAATGACCAGTGGGCCAATGCTTTTGCGTTAACTCCGTCGATGGCAGGGAAAGATTATATCGCCGGCTAGGAAAACAATATAGTACGGCGGTTAGTCAGCGATATTGGGACCAACCTTGCATTTTTGAGTAGAGCATTGAGATTTGGCACAGTGGTAGCGCATGCCCATACCTCACTTTTAAGAAGTGGAACCAAGTTTGCAACCACGGGAGAGCGGCGGTATGGCGGATTGCATATCTACCAAAGGCAAATTTGAGAAAATCGTTAAACGAGCACATCCGACCGTTTCTATGGGTGAATATCACTCACAAATATTACGGGAGGTGTTCTGAAACGTAACTAGACCATGTGCCAGTCGCGTGGTGGCAGGTTGCCTACCCTCTAGGCTCAGAAACTAATAAAATCGATTTTGTAGTGCAAGCTTGGGTTCTTAATAAAACTCCAACAATTCTTGTTTCAGTACCCTTTTTAATGTCAACAGATACAACTGACAATGACTGACTTCTCGAATGCCGCTTTGACTTTTCTAACCTTGTTTGTTGTCGTTCTGAGGGCGGGTTGCGCCTTCTCGCATAACTCTCGCTTATCCCGAAATAAGGTCCATTTGCCATAGAATCAATTATTATAAAAATTGTTTTAATTAAAAAGTTAGTTTAGTATAAGCGATAGACATGCAAGGGGGTGCAGTCAGCTTCCAATTTTCTAGTATAAGGTAAGTACCCTTGTCTCCCAATTTAGATCAGAAAAACCTTTACCAGCGATTGAGACTTATCACCGCAGACAGGAGCAGATTACAACAACTAATCAAGACCTGGAGAAAGTTCAAATTTGGGGCGACAGAAATTTGGTCCAGTTCAATGCAGCAAAGACCGAAGCAGCCACGTTTACCAAGAGGGCCAATACGGCGGGCCCTGAAATCACTATGGCAGGATCGACCATTCCTTCATTCTCGTCAATCGAACTGCTGAGTGCCTCGGTCACCAGCAATATGTCCTTGCATGACCACGTTGCTAACATCGCAAAATCAGCCTCCCAGGTGCGCTATTTCGTAATAAAAACTGTATACACCGCAGCAGTTGCTCTTGCTTTATAAACAGCAAATAAGACCGTGCTTAGAATATTGCTCACTCATCTCGGGTGCGGCACCAAAGCACACCCTAAAGCTGCTTGATTCCATTCAGAGGCGAGCTGTACATCTCATCGGCGACCCGGAGTTGACCCGGAATCTGGATAGTCTGGAACACCGCAGACATGTGGCCGAGATGTCCCTGTTATACAGACACTTTCACGGCTGATGTTCCCATGATTTAGCCCGCCTCATCCCGCCCCTGGCAACGCCTATCAGACAGTCGCGACGGACGGCGGGAGCGCACCAGTTCGTCATAAACTGGAAATACCTAGAACATCGCTTTACAAGATCTCCTTTGTCTGGCACACTGCATCACTGTGGAACTCACTCCCAGGACATCTGTTTTCCCCTAATTACCACCTACAACTATTTAAGAACCGTGTCAATCAACATCTTCGCACACGCACCGCTCGTCGAGCGCCATAGAATATCCCTTTAGTGTGTGCCACTGCCATAAAAAAATCGGTATTTTTTTTTGACAGATTTAGTATCATGAAAGATTGAAATGTCTTTGTTGAAGAGTAGCAGAATAGAAAGCGAAGTAGGGACGTTATTGACGGGTCTCTGTATACTGTATCAGAAATCTTAGCAGGGAGATGACCTTAGCGATCCATCACTCGACAAGCCAGCAAAGATAATGCAGGAATCGCTTCCCTGAGTAGGAATCTAAAAGCATACCAGAAACTAGGGAATATTTCTGGTAATGCCAACGCGGATGCGTTAGATGCGGGCCTTCGCATTGAGCATAATTTAAGAACCAATAACTCAAAATGTCACAAGCGCTGCTTCGTACCTTGCGACTCAACCAAGCTCGCTAGAACTTAGAGAGATATGCAGATTGGTTGTCAAGAAAATATCGAGCCATCCGTTAAGTCTCGAAGGGGTGAAATCAGCTAATGACAAGATAGAATGAATTTTCTGTGGCAAGCACGCTCCAAGAGTCAATCCAACTCATAGACTGACTTTCACAGAAACTAGAAATGCGATTGAAGCCGCTGCAACCAAGAAACTAGACAGTAAAATTTTAATCGCACTCCCGGGTTGGCAGGGTAGGCACGGCGTATGGTACCACAACAACTGTCGGACAAAGTATGTGTGAGACTTAAAAACTAACTCAAGTCTAGGCAAGAAATCGGAGCAGTTAGCTAAAGTACGTGACGTTGCACTTGAATAAGTGATCAAGCAAATAAATACTGAAAAGGAATGCAGTGAAGATGCACCTGCATTTCTGTTGGCTGATCTTGCCCGCGGTCATGCCGACAAACTGCTTAAGGAAAGAGTGAGTAACGGGTTTGTACACTCCATCGGCTTTAAGGAAATGCTGCTTAATTCTGAGGGCTTCATACGAGGAGCAGAACATTGAACGCCAGACAAGCGATTTCCCCAATCCGGAACCAGCCATCACCGTCAGTGTGCGGCTGGAAAGCCGGCTCGGAAGGATGGAGGCTGCTCTATAGAACTAAGCCTACAGCACAAGAGGTTTGTAAAGAAACGCCGGTGTCATGTAAATATAAAAATAAATGCGCTGGGAAATGCAACTGGGCTAAATCTAAAGTCTTTTGCTATGAGTTTTGTTGTTGCCCATGCTCTAAGTACCTTGATTAATACCAAAAAAAAGTGCCACAGTCTGATATTTATGACTCCAATTTGTGATGTAGGTAATAGATTTAGTATTATTATATTTCGTGATTACATCTAGTACAATGAATAATATTATCGACTTATAACGATATGGAATTAATGCTAAACGCTTTAAATGATGCTGTTAAACTATCTGTTTGTAATAAATATGGATTTTCTTAATCTTTTAGTTTTCTATCCACCTTACAACCGAGGTAACCTAAAGTTAACTATTTTGATATTACTATATTTATGAGCATACCGATTTAAGAAAGTGTATGGGTCCATTGGGACCTGATTTATTTATATTTTGTTTGTGAAAATGGAGCCACTCACCAAAATTTCTAGCTTAACACTACAAAATCGATTGCATTAGTTTCTGCGCCTGAGCGTAGGCAATCTGCCACCACGCGGCTGGTACATACTTCAGTTACGTTCCAGAACATCTCCTGTAATATTTTTGAGTGGTACTCACCCATAGAATTGGTCGGTTGTGCTCGTTTAGCGATTTTCTGAAAATTGTCCCTGGCAGGTATGCAACCCGCCATACCGCTCCTCTCCCGTGGTTGCAAACTTGGTTCCACTTCTTAAAAGTGAGGTATGGGTATATACTATCACTGTGCCAAATCTTAATGCTCTACTCAAAAATGCAAGGTTGGTTTGACTAACCGCCGTACTAATATGAACAGTTTAATTTTACTCCCACTTTGGTTATTGTTACTGGCGCTTTAAATGCAAATGTAAACATTCAAGATATTCTGCAACAGTATGTGGGCCAACGCTTTTGCGTTAACTCCGTCGATGGCAGGGAAAGATTATATCGCCGGCTAGGAAAACAATATGAACAGTTTCATTTTACTCCCACTTTGGTTATGGTTACTGGCGCTTTAAATGCAAATGGAAACATTTAAGATATCCTACAACAGTATGTCAAATCGGAGAAACTTTTTGCTGATGCACCACAAAGTCCGCCCTCACGTGGCTTGTCATGTCTTGAACTTTTTAAATACCGTCGAAATAAGGGTAATGGTAATCCGATCGAACATGTCTGGGACAAGTTAGGTAGACGTCTAATTTCCATAAATACCCTTGTTGAGATTTCTGACAATATGCCCAAAGAGTTGTTTGATAATGTCATGATGAGCATGGGAAGACGGATGGCTGCTCTCATAAGGGCGCGTGGAGATCACACACGTTCTGAATCGCTATGGTTCGTTAATATATCATTATTATTTTATTTATTGTTAATGTATTGTTATTGTTTCCCTTTAGCCCGTTGACCTTTAAACATGCCCCAATTTATGCGATAAAGCAGAAATAAAATATTTTAGTTATAGTGGTCTCTGTAACATGGTCAAAAATTAAGAGAAATTCTTCGACCCCCTAGCAACCCATAGAAAGTGTGCAAATGCATTATTTTCAACAAAACGCTCTAGCACCCTTAACTGCGATATCAGGGTAAGTAAAAAATTAAAATGCTCAGAAAAGATCAATCTGTAAGCTTAAGTGATATCAATTTTCATTCTTTCCCTCTACACAGTGCCTCAAAAATCAACAAAAAAGTTACTATTTTTTCAGCTCAGTATATGACATTTCGACCAATAGATTAAAATCAGCAGTATGTCTAGCGTGTTCTTAAATTTTAAAAAATGGAGATAAGGATTCAAGTGAAAATTGAAGTCAAACTTATTGTAAATTTTGCCCGCTTCCCTAATTTTGCCGGAGCTTGTATAGATATATTCAAAAAGAGGGAAAAAATGGCAACACTAGTTGTGAAAATGCAGAGTTGTTGACTGCCATTTAAATTGAAAGAATGATAATGTATTAAAAAAAAGAAGAGTAAGAGAATTTCTGGAAGCTGTCAAAGCTTTGTTTTTGGTTAGTTTAGGAATAGATAAATGTGGCAAAATCTATACCATTGGGAAAAAGCTTATACTACCAGCCACTAGAGACATTGTAACTTTGTATTTTGAGAAAAATATAGCTAAGTAGTTGGACTACAGTTAGCCGTATAATAGAACTAATGGCGTACGACATTAAAGAATCCAATACAGAGCAGGTAGAATTAAGTCCTTTTTTTAGCTTGCAAGTAGACGAAAGTGTGGATGTAATCAATTTTGCCTAATTAAGGAAGAATTTTTATTTTGCAAGTTCCTGGTTTCTATAACCTCAGTCGATATATTTAATAATGTGAATAATCTTTTGATTTACTAAAGTGCGTGGGTATATGCTCAGATGGAGCTCGCGTAATGACGAAAAAGCATGGAGGTGTGATAAGAAAAATTAAGCACTGTAGCATACACACACAAAGTTTAGCAGCCAAGAAGATGCCAAATAAATTAAGACATGTTCTGAATTATGCTGTGGTTTGGAACATTCGGTCAAATGCAATTTTTTTGCACTCGACGCGCGTTTCCCTAACCATGTTAGCATCATCAGGAGATGAAGAACTGAAGAACTAAACTTGAAATCTACTTAACTCTATTTTATACTAACTGTTTGTTTAATCAAGCATAACTAGAAAGAACCAATCTTGGGATCCTACTCGTCACGCTCGATCAACCAGTACAATGTACTATAAGGAATAGGCCCTTTATCTTTATTTAAACTATTCTTACAATGATTAATAATTTCCATACTTTCATATGCGTCTAATAATCTCCTACCAGATACATTATGAATTCATTTTATATTTTTAATTGCTTACCAATGAATATTTTCAAAAGCATGCTCGGCAACGCTTGATTTTTCTGTTCTATCATGCTTTAAATGAGCTATGTGTACTTCGAATCTCGCTTGTATAGATCTTCTAGTTTGCGCTGATTATTACAATCCATACATTCAATTTCATAAATTTCAATTTTGTCATTTGGACTACCCAATAATTTCTTAATGTTAAACTAGATTGTTCTTGAATTCATAAGTAAATTTAATGGTGGGAAAATGGTTGTTTAGCTTTGTTACAAAATCTTCGATATTAGCAGTTCTTCTGTCTAAAATCGCGAACATTTTATGCACGTGCCTGTACCTTACCGTTGGAAAATATTCGAACTCTATTACTAATATCAATTTCAGATTTACTACTCCCGAAATGATTAGCTGAGAATGGTTATATTCCTAACCAACTTATAACATATCCAAGTCACGGCACATTATGTGCCGTGTCCAAGTGGCTAGCAAACCAGTTTGAGAATTTACCTACAAAACACTAGAGTTTAGGAGTACTAAATTCCTTAGATTTCATAAACAAAGTTAAAGGTAGGTACAAACCTTAAAGAATTTTAATCTCGTTTGATGTTAGCTAATTGTTCCCTAGTATACCAACCCCATACACCTTGCGACACTTTAGTGAATTACTGGAGATCAATAGTTTTGATAAAGACACCGGACAAGAATATTTAACTTCAAACTTTGCATGGATTGAAACTATTTTCATTAAAAAAATAATTATTACCAGAAGCTTGAAGGCAGTGCAATGGGCGGCAACTGTTTATCGCCTTTAGTAGTTTTTTTTCAAGAGTAAGTTTGATAATGAAGTCAATAAGGGGTTCGAATTGTTTCTAAGGGTATGGTACAGGTACGTGGATGACATTTTAAGTAATTTTCGACAAAAAAAACTGCTTATATCGAAGATTTTGTAGCAAATCTATTTGCTCTGTGCGTTAGGGTAGTGGGGGAAATCAGGAACGATCGTGCGCGCGAGTCTGAGAAATCTGGAACTTTATTTAGCTACCAAACCGGACAAATATACACGTGGAATACATCAAAATCTCTGAGTTATCTTAGATGCTGTGTCAAAAATTGTGCGAATAATACGAAAAATTGTGAGTAATGATAATGTCCATTGTACTAATAATCCTGAAATATATCTTTAAAAACTTAATTTCAGATTGTCTATCAATTTCCAGATTGAAAAAATAAATGATTCTAAATCGTTTTCATTCATTCTAAAGTAATTTCAGTAAAACTTCATGATTCGAATTTTTAATCGTATCAATTTCACAATGCTTGATGAATGAGGTTTCATAACTTTCTAAGTCCGTGTTAAGTGATTTCTGAGAATTACCGCGTTTCCGATCTGCTAATATATAAGGCACATAAAAGACTATTCTAAGATAATGCTGGCCACCTAATATAAACTTTTTGGCAGGGAAAAAAACGAATATCGCAACAAATATTTTGAACTTAATCAGTTTTGAAACCGCACCATGGATTTAGCCAGTTTTGACGCAGCAAAATAATAAGAGATGGTACTTAGTTTCTTTTATTAAGCACAAACAAGTTACAACTTTCGCCTTATAATTAAAAATAAAGTATTATTCTGATAACACAAGAAGTTACCACTTTCGGCTTATAATATAAAATTAAATATTATTCTGGTAACATATGTTAAAACTTTCGCCTTATAACAAAACAATTAAAAGCTTTCTGGTAACATAACATAAATAATTAATGTGTGTGCCTAAATTCTTAGACCGTCATCTACCATAATATTTTCTTCTTCTCTTTCATCCTCTTCGACATTATCAAAAACATTGGAATAAAAGGTTAAATATACGTTGGTAAGCATTCTCCAATCAAGTCCATAGTGTTTTCTCAGGAGATCTTCAACACCTTGGACTTAAACTTTTAAAATGAGTTTACTTAATGTTAGTGAAAAACTTTATATTGACAATTCTATTACTCACTCAGAGTTGCATTCTTATGAGCCATATTTGCCAATAAAATTAAGCAACAATGAAGGAATACTAATTCCCGTTCATTAAATTGAAAAGTATACTCTTCCCTGCGAAAGTTGTCTTTACATAGAGGGATAATTATCTAAAGCAGATGGAACAGTTTCTAAAACAATATCTCTTGTAAACAATGGGATAGCATTTCTCTTTAGAGAAATGAGATATCAGTTGAATGGGGTTACTATAGATTCTATAAGGGATGTTGGATTAACATCCACTCTAAAAGGTTACCTCTCATATAATACAAATGAATCTGACAAATTAAAAAATTCAGGATGGTCACCAAAGATAGCAACATTTGTTGACGAAAAAATTGGTTCATTTAATGTTTGCATTCCTCTTAAAATGTTAATGGGTTTCTTTGAAGACTTTGAAGGAAAGTTATATTAGACGCAAAACAGGAGCTAATACTTGTGCGAGATAACACTGAAAATAATGCTATTATAACTACCGATCCAAGTCAAATACCAAAAATTACTCTTCACAAACTAACTTGGAATATACCACATATTTCAGTAGCAATCCCTCAAGAATTGTCATTAACAAAAATGATTGATAAGGGAACAGATTTAGTTATTGCATTTAGAAGTTGAGAATTAGTTGAATATCCGGAACTGTTGAAAACATCCAGACACAATTAGCCTGTTAAGACATCTGCTAGAGTTGAAACTCCTCGTCATGTTATAGTTGCGTACCAACAGGAGAAGAGAGATTTGAAAATATCAAACTTGAGTGAATTTAATGATATAAACTTGAGAAATATTAAAGTTTTTTTGAATTCAGAAAGATACCCATAAAAAGAAGATTCAAAGAACACACAGCTCATTTAAAGTATGACAGAACCGAAGAATCAAATGTGGCCGAGCAGGCTTTTGGAAATAATCATAGAACAGCAATTAAAAATGCAAAATTAATTTATAAAATATATATGATTATAGGAGATTATTAGGCGCATACGAGATTATTAAATGCAAGAATGATTTAAATAGAGATAGAGGGCCTGTTCTGTATAGCCCATTATATTGGCTGACCAAGCGTGACTAGTAGTAATATTTATTTATATATTTAACGTATACACATCTACAAGATATTTATATACAAGCAACCTATTCTAATATAACTTTCTTAGCTATATCTTTAAACCTGTCTTTAGATACACAAAAAAGCGTCTGCACTATGTGCGCATATCTGAAGTGAATCTTCTTAAACTTAAACGCCCTAGCCTCATACGTATAGTAACGGATTTGGTAAAAAAATTGTTTTTTTAAATATACCACTCAATTAACAAAAAGGGAAGGCCTAAATGAAAAAGTTTCGCTTATGTCATGACAAGGTAAGAGAGCTAATCCCATATTTTTTGTTTTTAAACTAACAAAGTTATCACACTATCACAGTAAGTATTAACTGGGTTGTACATAAAGTAGAGCGTTCAACATTGAGTTTAGATGCATTAGAGGAGTATTACGTGTTCTATACACAGAAACATGCACATTCAACGCAGGGAGGCATTCCGGACTAGAAATATGATTATTTAATATGTTAAATATAAAGCAAACATCATAATACCCTCTTCTGCATTTGTGCATATGGATATGTGTATATTTAAATAAGATATTGTCTGTGTAATTGAAAGATCAATTTCACTTATACTCAGCCTATACCTGGCAAATTTAGTGAATTTTAGTTGAATACCTTCAAGGCGTTAAATGTAGACCTGAACAAGGGTGACCAAACAACATTGGAGAACTCCATTACTGATCGGACAAAGCTAATGTGTATAAGTGTATTTACATCGGTAACAAATTCTTGACAAGAGACACCTCCTTTAAAAGCACGCCATTTACAGTATAGAATAATGGGGTTTCAGTCCTCAATCTTCTAAAAAGAATATAAAAACATTTGTCAGAATTTATACACATGCGGTTAATAACACACTACTTACATATTTCATTTAAGTCACTCTGAAGAATGATTTGATCGCACGAAGGCGAGATTTTAGTAAATATTTTAAGATCTTCTGCACATAACAGGAAATTAGATTTTATTGAGGCGCCTATATCATTAATAAAAAGTTTGAATAGCAAAGGACCAAGATGGGTGCCCTGTGGTACTACTGAAGTAGCAGAAAATTCGTCAGATAAGTAGCCCTCCAATCTAATCTGCGATCCAACAGGTAGGACTTGAGCGATAAAAATAAGAGATACCATATTCAGACAACTTAAACAATAGTAGGGAGTGACTGCCCTTATCAAAAGCCTTGCTAAAGTCCATGTAGATAGCATGAACATCAGCTCCAGTAGTACTAGAAATAAGGTTGGTGTAAAGAAATCGGTTTGTATCCACTGACCGACCCGATAAGAAACCATGCTGTTGCTATATTAGCAATTTTTCAAAAATTCAGTTCCGGTATTACGGATAAAACTCTGTTTTAGTGTTTTTTGCCCATGGTTCCAAACCCCAACATAGATCCTTCAGTAACGATCGCTCGAACTTTTGTAGTACCTTCAGCCTGATTGTCTCGCATCTGTAATTTAATGTTCTTGCGCAGTATCGACGCCGACGATCCGTTTCGATTATTTTCCAGATTTTTTTCTGTTTCAAATTATATCTTGATTTTGATATGCGTCTAAGAAATATTTCCTAAAATATAGAAAATAATCGTTTTTAGAGCATTCTCATAAATTAAGACTTTGTTATTTCCAAAGAAGGCATATTTTGCAATTTACTTTAAGGCTTCTTGGTAAAAACTTTAAATATCTTATATTGTTTTAACTCATGTACAGGAAGGATTTATACAACGGTACGAAGGCCTACGTGTACTTAAAATGTTATTTATAACTTTTAGAGAAACAAACATTACATAAAATAAGCGATTTTCTTACTTAAGAACCCAGTTCCTTGATCGGGAATATAAAATTTAATTTCTTTTATATCAAAATACAATAATAAAAGTCTTATCGTAGCGTAGGTTGTGATCAAATACAAAATGTAACATAGAAATACAAATATTGTTTTAGATCCTATAGTTAACAAAACTTATTGGGGAGCACCTCGACCAAAATTTTATAAGGCATAAAATGATATTTAAATATCTTAATGAAAGTTGCAATAATGGCATTTATTGCATTATCCTAATATGTGAATCGTTTTGGGTCTAAAATATTTTGCAATATTTATAACTCGCCGTAGATCTTAACGCCAAAAATGATCTGCGCATTACATACCATACTGCGTCATAATAACACGGTACTTTTATAAATATAGGTGCCTTATTCTCCCAGATGGCACTGTCACCTGTAAACAAACATGGTGAACGTCGGGCAGTGATAGGAAATGTTATTCTAGGATTCCAAAATTATATAGGCTATTTTAGTATTTTCTTTTTTAATTTTAATTATGTAACTAAAATAGTAAGAATGTTTAACTTCAGAATTTACATTTCTAATTTTGTATGCAAAGTTATCCATTAGGAAATAATATAGAAAAAAGCTAAGCTTAGGGAAAATCTTAATATTTGACGGTAATTCCAAGATTAATGTTATAGCTGTCCGATCTTTGAAAAGAATTAGAGCTATTTCTACAGCAAGCATTCAAGATTCTAGTTCGGAATTGTGATTTTTCAGCAATGACCTTATTTAAACGATAACAATAATTGACCATCAAAGGAATAACGTTAATTATGTACGTGCATGGGAAAAATTCTACTTATCACCAACTATTTATTA
>MU186901.1:2725-24576 GCA_016904865.1 Pissodes strobi
TTTTTTAGTGAATACGATTTCTAGTTTACAATATTTTAAACTTAGATTTAGGACTACTTGTCAATTTGATTTTTTCTTTCCATACTTCGTGACGCTATTTATTAAATACGCATGTATTTTCTGAAATAAAGAATTTTTTATTTTGATTTGATGTTCAGAAGGGCTGTTGCTGTACTGTGCCTTTGTCTAAGACCAGACTGTCGATTTGGCAGTATATTATTTTCAATAAGAAAAATCGACAACTGCCTGTAAACGACTCTTTCTAATACCTTTGACAGAATTGGTACCTACTAAACTTATAGGACGCAAGTCCTGTAATGAGTCGGGGTTAGATACTTTGGGAATGGGGCACATAATTGACTCACGCCAGCGCTGTGGAAAGTAGCCCGCTTCTAAGCAGGAATTAATAATATTTGTAACATGATCGATAACCTGTGGCAGACAAAGCTGCAGCATTTGCAATGAAATGCCATCACAACCTGAGACATTTGATCGAATGTTTTTAATTATTTCTCGAACAGTATCTTGATTAACCAAGGAAAAACTAAAAACCTTTTCAGAAAATTGGTTGTTAGAATAGTAACTATAGTCTTATTTTTTAAATATGCTTATAAAATAATCATTAATTGCATCGGCATCACATAAGGTAGGAGGAAGTTCTGCATTTTCTTTGGATGTTTTAATATTTAAATTGCAAGCCTTTTCAAAAATTTTTGGAGGATTTGTTCCTTTGTGATTTCTCAAGGTATGCAGCTTTTTCCCTTCTCACGGATGCCAACGCAAAATTACACATTTCCTTATAGCAACTTCAATTTTCGATACTTGTATGCTTTTTATATTTGGACAGTGCTTTATCTCTCTGTTTAAAAATTAGTTTTAAATTATCAGTAAGCCACGGTGCCGGCGCTTTACTTACTCTGATGGTTTTATAAGGGGCATATGTAGGTACCGAACAAAAAATTGTTATAGTATTCTAGAAGATTAACTTTATCATTAATATTATTCATGTAAAAAATATCGTTCCATTTTGAAATTTTTCTAAATCAAGATTTTTAAAATCGCGAGTTCTAATTATTCTTTGTCTAGGCCTTGGAATCTGTATGTTTAAAACACAAAATGGCATTTTGTTATGATCACTAATATCTGAAGTTACAGTACCGGATCGAACAGTGACTTCGTTATTACTTATAAAAATTGGATCTAGACAGGAAAATAACGTATTAGAAACTCCAGTGGGTTTATTAATTAGCTGACTGTAGCCGTAAGTATGTAAAGTGTCAAATAATGAATTAGGTTTGAGCATGTCAATATTTAAATCACCTGTTATAACAGAATAGTATATTTCATTACCAGTCCGGAAACTAGGCTTTTCCGGTGCGCGCACGAGAGTTTCTGGTGTGAGGCGTAGCCGAACACCGGAAGTCGTGCAAGCACAGGAAAAGCTGTTTCTGGACGTGTAATGAACGATATTTTTCATAATACCTCTCTGAAATCAAGACATAAACATAAAATTATTATAATTTTACGTATCCAAAATCATTCATAATACATTTTGTACTCAAATGAAAGCAAACGTCAAACTTGCAAGACAAGGAAGACAGGTATTTATCTAATATTCATCAAGTGTTAAAAAACGCACGGAAACGTGTTTGTATGCTTTGTTGTAATTGAATAGGCAGCTAATTTTGAAGTATTTGTGACAAGTAATGTCAGAATAAATGAAATAATTTTACTTAAAATTAGACTATTGACGCTAAAATGTACTAGATTAATCTTGTAGGCTGCATCGCTGTATAATTTTAACCCAATTTATTATACTTTATGCATATTCTGTGACTAAATAACTAAATAACTGCAAGTTTAGCACTTAAAATCAGGGATCGGGAAAACTTTTCCCGCTCCCTAATTAGGGACCGGGAAAATTTTTCCTGTGCCCGGACCGAAAAGACTTACTTTCTTTGCTCTACAGAGACGTCGAAAATGATAGTTTTCAGAGAGGCATTATGAAAAAGTCATAATTAACCAGTACATGTGGCACCAATTCGTCTAAAAAGCTAAGGATCTCGGACAGCTTGGTGTTTTGAGGACGATATATTAAAATTAGGTCCAATTTGTAAATACCAATTTCGATATTCAAAAGCAAAAATTCAAAATTTACATTGTTTACATTAGTATTGACAATCTCACACCGTAAGTCTTCCCTTATATAAACGCCCACACCACCCCCAACCCTACTCTCTCTATCTTTCCTAAAAAAATCTGTAACCAGGCAATGACAACATATCAGAAGAAACGCCATCTTTCAGTTACACAAACAATATCGTACTTGTTAACAACTAATTGAGAGAAACTCACAAAACTAGGTAGGAGTGATCTTACATTAATGTTACCAACACTTAGTAACGAATTATATGTATTGTATGCCATAAATAACAATTAATAAACAAAAATTAAAAATTAACAGAAATCACCAATCAGGTATAATTTATTTCAGATCTATGCCTTGCGAGATAACCATTGTAAATAGGGCATACTTTATCAGTAAACAAATGATCAGTAGACAGTTTCCTTTGCTTATTTAACATGTTTTGCCTATGACAGTTGGCACATTTTACTACGTCTGAGTTACACTCTAACAACTTATGATTATTACAACATTTTGGACAAATTATGTTTTTTTCCTTACAATCTTTTTCCATATGACCAAAGGCACAGCACTTAAAACATTTAACATAGTCACTTACCACCGACCTTCTCCAACCTATAAAAACTGATCCTTTTTGCACCAAGAGTTTGTGTAGTGCCGGTGAAACCTCCATGACAATACTAATACCATTTTGTTGTTTGGGATTGGTAATAAATTTTATTTCAGAAGAATAAAAACAAGCAATGTCATTTAAGCTCACAACATTGTTAATAATTTGTTCAGGGGTGTCCAAGCCTTCAAGGCGGACATTTTTAACCATTAATCTGGGATTATATTTGTGGGCCTCATTGATACTGTACTTTTTTCCAACTGTGACGTCTAGTTTTGACTTGAGAGCTTGTAATGACTTATCCTCCTGACATTGAATAGCCAGACCTCCTCGAATTTTAACCCTATTATTTATGCAAGCACTTATTTGTCCTGGATTGACAGACTGGGCGATATCATTTAGAACTCCATTTTCACTCATTTTATCATCACTGCACTTTAGAATGAGAATTCTGCTTTTGAGAGCACATTACTGTATGTGGGTTTTGAATAGTTATGAGGTAACGTAAGTCCTGATTTATCTTTTTGGTTTAAAGATTCTTGTTCATATTTAGCTATTGTGGTTTTTTGCAGCTCAACTGTATATTCAGAGTTTGACAGTAGTTTTTTTAGAAGCTCACTCTCTCGTTGCAAACAATCAATTTCTTTTTCCAGCAACTCTACACTAACCTCTCTACTTTTAGCAACTTCTAACTCGAGACCCTCACTTTTGTTACACAGATTGGAAAGCCAGCGAAGATTTGGTGTCACTAATAATTTTTAAGCATGAGTCTTTAATTGAACAGCATGCTGCATGCCACCTTAATCGGCAAAGGCTACATTTGACAACTTTAGAATTAACAATGAAATTCTCTTTGCATTTTCCACATGTTCCTAACAATATTGAACACTCAAACCACTGCATACATCAGCAGTCTAATGAATTAAGACATGCCCTGATATATCATTTTTATGGATTTTTTTTTATACTCTTGCCATTAATACCACACTTATACGTCTCAGCATAAGTGTTTAATCTGGTGCTTCTTGAAACAATCCTTTCGAATGGTTCTATATGGACAATTCAAACATCCCCGAGAGTAACACTATGTTGAGCGGTAGCTTTATGTGTATTTAAGTGGAGTTTTAGTCCAGATTTCCGCTTTGTTTTAAACAAACAATCTAAACAGTGAAACCACTGGATTTGATCAGCAGGGTTATGAATTGTGGCTTGAACCCGTAAATGATGTTTGTAAATTGTTTTATAAGGACACTCTGGACATTTATGCCAACCTTTTGTGTCTTCGCCTTGATGATTGATTTGGTGCTTCTTTAAAGAATCCTTTCGAATGTTCTATTTGAACAATCCGAACATCGAAACCAGTCAACAGTATGTTGAGTGGCAGCTTTATGTGTATTTAAGCGGAGTTTAAAATAACTTTTCCACTTTGTTTTAAACGAACAATCTAAACAGTGAAACCACTGGATTTGATCAGCAGGCTTATGAACTGTGGCATGAGCCCGTAAACCATATTTGTGGATTGTTTAATAAGGACACTCTGGACATTTATGCCAACCTTTTGAGTTTTCGTCTTGATGTTTGATTTGGTGCTTCTGGAAGCAATCCTTTCGAGAGGTTCTATATGAACAATTCGAACATCGCAACCAGTCAACACTATGTTGAGCGGCAGCTTTATGTGTCTTTAAGTGGCGTTTTAGATCCGTTTTCCGCCATGTTTTAAACGAACAACCTAAACACTGAAACCACTATACTTCATCATCAGGTTTATGAGTTATGGTATGCTTTCGTAAATCACCTTTGCGGACTGTTTTATAGGGACATTCTGGACATTTATGCCAACCTTTTGAGTTTTCGTCTTGATGCTTGATTTGGTGCGTCTTGAAGCAATCCTTGCGAGTGGTTCTATATGAGCAATTCGAACATCGCAACCAGTCAACACTATGTTGAGCGATAGCTTTATGTATCTTTAAGTGGCGTTTTAGATCCGTTTTCCGCAATGTTTTAAACGAACAATCTAAACATTGAAACCTCTGGATTTGATCAGCAGGTTTATGAATTAATGCATGAACAAGCAAAGCATTTTTGCGGATTGTTTTATAGGGACACTCTGGACATTTATTCCAAGCCTTTGCCCCTTCGCCTTGTTGATCAGCAGGCTTATGAATTATCGTATGAGCTTTTAAATTACATATATTGTTTGTTTTATAGGGACAACCTGGGCAAGGGCATTTATGCCAAATTCCTACGACTTCGCCTTGTTGATCACCAGTTCTATGTGTCTTTATGTGGCGTCTTAGAGATGTTTTCTGTTTTGTTTTAAACGAACAATTTAAACAATGAAACCACTGGATTTGATCAGCAGGCTTATGAATTATGGCGTGAGACACTAAATGATGCTTGTGGATTGTTTTATAAGGACACTCGGAACATTTATGCCAACCTTTTGTGTCTTGACCTTGATGCTTCATTTTATGCATCTTTAAAGAATCCTTTCGAATCGTTATATATGAACAATCCGAACATCGAAACCAGTCAACAGTATGTTGAGCGGCAGCTTTATGTGTATTTAAGTGGAGTTTTAGATAACTTTTCCACTTTGTTTTAAACGAACAATCTAAACAGTGAAACCACTGGATTTGATCAGCAGGCTTATGAATTATAGCATGAACGCGCAAAACACTTTTGTGGATTGTTTTATAGGGACAATCTGGGCATTTATGCCAAATTCCTGCAACTTTGCCTTGCTGATCGCCAGTTCTATGTGTCTCCATGTGGCGTCTTAGAGATGTTTTCTGTTTTGTTTTAAACGAACAATTTAAACAATGGAACCACTGGATTTGATCAGCAGGCTTATGAATTATGGCGTGAGACACGAAGTGATGTTTGTGGATTGTTTTATAGAGACACTCTGGACATTTATACCAAATTTTTGGGTCTTCGTCTTTACGGAGAAATCTGAAAAAAAATATTTAAAAAAGCTTTAGAAACACCTAATGTAGTACCTTGAAACAGGCCTATCATTAATATTTTTATTCAAATCAACAAGACGTTTGTGTCTGGACATAGACAGATTTTTCATTGAGAATATAATCAATCGTTCAGCGATCCTTAATAACACATTTTGAGGTCTAGATAATCAGTTTATACTTGTCAAAGTGTACAGGGTGATATTACGGGGTATATATATCACTTACGGGTAAAAATAGAGAGTTGCGGTTTTTGCAATACTGTGCTACTTTTTTGTGAAAAGAACGATGGCATAAACAACATTTTCATAGCCCGCTTCGTTTCTGAGGTACAGGGCCAAATTTAAAACAATGGATTTTGAAACCTCTCTCGTATCTCCGTTATCCTTTATCGATTATTAGAACAACGACATGATCATTTTCTATTGGCAAGACCTGTCGTGAGTTGAAAAATTTATATTTTCTGTGTAACGTATTTTTTACTCTGGCTGAAAATGAAAATTATCAATATTTTGAAAAATATGACATGACATGTTAGTCTGCTTTATACAAAGCAATGAAACCTCCCGTGAAGCTTCTTAACTATATTTCAATAAGTTTGTTTGAATATATATTTACCTCGTGAATTATTAGGGTTTATTTTTATTTAAATATCATTTTAATTCATAGGTAACCAAAAAGAAGGCAGCCTGGTCTTTTAATGTCTCCGGAACACAAAAAAAATTGGCAGAACATGGAACGTTTATCCGATCCCTACCAAAAACGTATATGGAAAATCGCGATTGGGACGGAGTAACAATGTAAGAGGGTATGCGTTCGAGCATTTGCATCTCCTTCCATAACTTGGCATTTTAAACCCGATCTGACGGCATCTTCCCTCTGAGATATGTACAAGGTAAATAAATAAATAAATGGTTTCCCATTTTAAATCACATTTAAGCAGGCAGCACACATAACAATTACTTGATCAAAGAGTAATTCTATCCAGTGAAATTAATAAAAGAAAGAAAATATTGTACAGGGTGTCCCATTTTCGATGATATTACGGGGTATCTTACTTACGAGTAAAGATAGAGTTGCGGTTTTCGCAATATTGTGCTACTTTTTTGTGAAAAGAATGATGGTATAAACAAAACTTTCATAGCCCGCTTCGTTTCCGAGATACAGGACAAAATTGGAAATATTGCATTTTAGGACCCCCCTCGTACCTCAGTTATCGTTTAACCCTTTAAGTCGCAGAGTCATTATACTGACCACTCTCGTGATCAAATATGGCGCCAAATATTTGAATCACGCCACGTGCTTCTGCTGTTAATAAAAGCTATTGCATCATACCTAAATGCCCGCAAATGCACTCAGTTAACCACCTTCCGCTGTGCATGACGTATCCTCAAAAAGTGGTCACTTAACTAACCATCGATACTTTACGATTATGACTATTTTCTTCGAATGTGTAAAGTGTTATTTGTGAACAAATTTAGGTAAGTAAATGCTATTTTATTACCCTGCAAATAATAATAAATACTTACAATATGTTTGTTTGTATCTCAGTTACAAAATCAAGACAAAATATTGAACTATGGGTGTATGGGGCTTTATAAAGGGCACTTAATTTTTTTTAGAAAATATAGGTTATGTATACAAAATTTTTCTGGTACTATTTTTCATCAGTATAAGATAGTTATAATTTTTTTTTGCACCTCAGGACTATAATTACCAAATCGTAAATATTTTATTTCACCTAATATCAACGGCTCAGATAATATTTTGAGAATACCCGAACTCCAACTGAAATCGTATAGAGTCTACCATTTCATGGATTTTCATGTATTATACTACAGATTCGTTTTATACTACTCATGATATTTTGGTTTGATGTTTTTCGACAAAAAAATATTTTACCTATTTTTTTAAAAAAGAATTGTTATACAAGGGTCTGTCAGTTGGGTTTAGTTGGTTTGGTCAACTTTTGATAAAAAAATATAGGAACTGAATGCTGGATTTTCTGGAACGGCAAATAACTTCAGGGTATTTTCCGGATTAGTAGTATCCAAAAATGTAATAATATATAGGGCATTCCATAAGAAAAAAGTATATTCTTGTTTATTACGCTTTTCTGAATCGCTCTGTGTACATGAAAATTATTTGAATAAAAATTTTCATTTGTACCCCACAACTTTAGCATTTTAACATTTTTTTTCTACAGCTCTATATAAAAATGTTAAAAGGGGGGTCAATTTATAGCGGGACACCCTGTACATACGGTGTGTCTGGAATTAAGGTTGGTCACATCGTTTTCTACGTTGTTTCAGAGAATGGCTAATAATTCCCTATTGGATTTGGAAAAACTATCTTCTGATGATGCGTTATCCTTGCTGGCAGAGTTTCCAGATGATAAAGCCGTAGACTCAGAATACGAGGAAGATAGTGACGCAGAAGATGGCGCGGCATTTAGTACCTTCAGTAACACTGCCAGGACTTCTAGTAGATCATCTTCATCTATATTGCCACTCACTCCAGTAATCGTTCCTACATTGAAGATTCTGATCAAGACAAAGATGGTTCGGTTAGCAGGCGCTCATTATTACCCCTCACTCCGATGACTCCTCCTATCCCATCAACCTCCAAAGGTTTTTCTTTAGTTAGCAGACCCTCAGATTCCCGACTAAATGAACAGACTTCTAGAAATCTACGCAGGAGGATACCAGTTACTGCAGATATGGAAGACGATTTTCAAGATTTTGATATTGACGATTCCATTGCTGATCCTAATTTTGAATTAGGACCAGCCTTACCAACAAAATCCATCTTTGATGTCTTCTTCAGACGATGACGATGAAGACATAGAACTACCAACAAGTTCGAATTCAGACGAGCCTTTCAAGAAGGGTGATTGCACACCATTTGCATTCAACGCCTACACATTTTTTCAACCTTTTGGACCAACATTCGAGGTGAATCTTGAAAGTCCATCGAGTATTTTTCACGTGTTCATGACTGATGATATTATTAGCCATATTGTTACTGAAAGTAATAAATACGCCTCTCAGATGGGAGTTCAACTAAATGTGGATGTTTCTGAACTCAACGCATTGTTTGGAATTTTAGTAATAATGGGGTTCCATTCCCTACCTTCTATGAAAAAGTATTGGTCGACAAACAGCAATTTTAGAGTGGAAAGAATTGCGAGTATTATGACACTGAAACTACTTCGATTTTTGCATATAAATGAGAATGCTACTATGCCCCAAAGAAATACCCCAAATTTTGATAAATTGTACAAAGTTGGGCCTCTTATTAATCATTCGAATACAAAATTCTTTGAGTGCTTCAATCCATCCAGGAACATGGCCGTTGATGAAAGTATGGTCGGTTTTAAAGGTAGAAGCTCATCAAAACAATATATGCCGATGAAGCCCATCAAACGCGGCTTCAAAGTTTGGGTTATTACGGATTCACGTTCAGGTTTTATGCTGCAATTTAGTGTCTATGAAGGTAAATCAAAAGAGCCAGAAGAAAATAGTACATTAGGAGAACGGGTAGTGCTACAGCTGGTCAGAAATTACCTAGAAAAGGGGTATTGTATTTTTTTTTTTTTGATAATTACTTTAGTACCTTTAATCTTGTGAAAACGTTACTAGAGAGCAAAACTTTTGCATGTGGCACACTCCGATCAAATCGGAAGAATTACCCGACAGATCTAATGAAAGCAGACACAACCATGAAACCTGGGGATTCAGATTTTGCATCATCTGGAAATGTTAGTTATACCAAATGGAAAGATCGCGGGAAAAAAAGTGTCATTGTTATCAGTTCATTTCATGATCCCAGTATTAAGATTGATATTACCAGAACTAACAAAAAAGGGGAAAAGGAAGCCTTAACTTGTCCAATATCAATAGCAGACTACAACAAGTTCATGGGTGCTGTTGACCGATTCGACCAATATATGTCTTTCTATAACATATCATGGAAAAGTCGTAGGTGGTTGCTAAAAGTCTTCTATTATATGTTAGAAAGTGTAATAACTAACTCACCCAGATGTGTTGAGAAAAAGGAGAAGCCTACAAGACATTTAGATTTTAGGAGCTTATTAGCGGACGAACTGATATCTACATACAATTCAAGGAAGAGATCTACTTCTAAATTACCTGCGAAGAAGCCAAGGCTTCTGAAAAGCAATTCTGGGAGGTGTGTTGGAGTAGAAAATTCTGTGAGAATCATAGATGTAGGTAAACACTTACCAATTAAAGGAACTATCAGACGATGTGCATATTGTAGCACCAAAAATAAAGTAGTGCGCTCAATTACAATTTGTAAAGAATGCAATGTTGCTCTTTGCATTCAATGTTTTACCAAAGAGTATATAATGTAAAGAGAGGACAGTAAGACAGAGCAATCAAATTAGAGAGGGATAGATGAGAACTCCGACTTAAAGGGCGCCTCGTATGTTATCGGATTATATCGGACACAATCGTCAAGCAAGGACGATCAGCCAACACAGTGGGTTAAATATATCTCGTAAAGGTGAAATTTATATTTATTAGGGAGACGTTTGGTTTAGTTTTTTAATGCATATTGTGTAATTGAAATTAGGTGTGTAAACTTTAATTATATGTAACACAATTCATTTAATAGAATCTTTTAACAATTACTCGGTAAAATTTTGCTTACCTAAAATACATGCATTTTTCATGACTTTTCTCAAAAAATCCTCGGATTTCTGCTAAAACACTAATTGTTTTAATTTTATTACTAAATATTCAGAAAATTCTACTCTAATAATTAAGCTTCATGCTCACTTTCGCGAATTTCTCCTTTTTTGACATAAACTGTCATTTTCAGCTTTAAAATTATTCGCGGCGAAAATTTTTTTTTTTTTACGAATTCTACCATAATTGTGAATTAACCTTAAATTTCTAGACTGCTTTGCTATATTTATTTGTTTATTCTTTTCAGGATTTGGGTTCATTAGTTAAATTGAAGAATAGATACTTTGACCATTAGATAATAATATTAATTATATTTTTTTTCGGTGGAGATATTATTATTTTATGTTCCGTTTGCGTCCTTTTGGTAATTATCCTAAAACTACGAAATACCCACCAGCTAAATGACACCAGAAAAGAAAATTTTCGGTTAGAAGATATTTTTAAAATGCGATTTTCGCAATTTAGTTGCAGAAATGAGATTAATTGAGCCCATTCTAGACTTAAAAATATATTACTAAACTGCTTACATCTTCCGGTACTTGGACCTAACCTATAAAACTTATTCTACTAAAAGCATAAATTCGCAAAAAAGTTAAAACTATTTGAACTTTTTAGCAAATATTCGCCGATGAAATTTCGCGTCAATGAGTATGGACCAAAACTTACATTCGCGCGAAAATCAACAACTGCCAAAAAAAGGTGAAATTTGGGGAAGTGAATATGAAGCTTTGAAGTGAGATTAGAATAGAATTTACTTTTTCGTTGGTTTATCTACATACTAAGAGTTTATCCCCTCTATGTTTTGAATGAAACTTTCCTTTTAAAATAATCGAAAAATATTGATTGCACCTTTTTAATTTAAACTGAAGGAAATTCTTACTTGATTAATTAAAGCTTTTAGACGTCCTGAATAAATTTTAATAAAAATTCGCCGGAAACATTAAAAACTGAATTTTATCAAAATTTTTAATTAAAATAAGTTCAGCACTGAGGTTTTAAGAAAATGCAAAAGTTTAAACAAATTCAGAGAATTTGAATGAAAATCACTCGATATAAAATTTTATCCTAGCAGAAAGTATTAGATATTTAGTAAATTTTGTCCTCATTTTCGTTATTTCGACCCACTGTGATGAAACCGATTATTCGTCCTCTTGTTTGACTTGACGTCAACATCGCCCGCCTTGATAAAAAGTTACATCCGGCAACGTCGCGATATCTCCGAGTTAAAGGGACGAGGTCATTGAAACGGCTGTCGAAAGATCAAAGGAAATTCGCCGGCTGTCTTCTCTTTACATTATATACTCTTTGGTTTTACTCAATTCCATGATAATAATCCCTAATTTATTTAAGACAAGTATCTCTAAAATGTTTGTAAGTCAAATTCGCTGGAATAAATAACGAGTTTTTGCCAAAAATATATTTTTTGATAAAAGTGGTCAATAAAATGGTTTGAGAAATTTGACTATATGTGTTTTCTTGAAATACCCAAGATCATTATACTAACCACCCTATCCTGCCATAAAGGGAGAAGATAGATTTTTTTATATATTTTTTAAAGCATCCTATGAACCATATAAATTATCCCCAATCAACAAAAAAATTGTTTCATAGAAAATTCTTTCTGTCACTTAAGAGGACTCCGGACACCTTCAAAAAGACTTTTAAACTAGAGGTTTTATTGATGGATTAGGAAAAGGGTTCATTAAATAAAAGTTGCTTTAAATTAATTAAAGAACGTGGGAAAGTATAAATTTTTTTGCAAAAACATTTTTCTTAAAAAAAATTAGCTTAGTCTTTTTTTTTAAACAATATATGAACTTTCCCACCATCTACAATTAATTTTAAACAAACTTTATTTCAACCGTTTTTCAAAACTCAGAACCACTTTTTTTCTACATAGAAAATAAAGATTTCTGATGTTTTACGGCTAATTAATTGTGCATCTCTCTCGGACGACAAAGCAATCCATCCGCGCGGCAGAGCATCGTGCGCCCGAAATCAGTGGCGACCCGTTGATTTTCGCGATCTATTTCTACCGGCGGCGCGCGGCGCGGCGATGTTTCTCATAATTTGTATTTCTGGTTGTTTTATGTTGCGACTTGAGATTTATTTCCGTATTTTATCTATTGTAGATACGCGTAGAGCGGAAGAGCGTTCTGTGTTTTGTATTTTATTTTCGAGTTTGTGTGTTTTGTGATTTATTATCGAGTTATAATAGACTATTTGGATTCTTATTTGTGCTCGTTTTTTAATTATTGAGTTTATAATTATAATGGGAAAATTATCAGGATGTATTAATAAGAAAAACTATAAATATACCTCCCAAAACCGAAAAAACAGAAGAAGAGCCCGACTACGGTAAGTTGATTAAATAACGTATAGGTATATTACCTATAGGTAATATATAGGTATGTATAAATAATGTCCCTAAATATGTATGTTATGTTTACTGCTTGTAGTATTTTTGGTTGGTATAGGTATTAATAGGCTTGTTTCAACGTTGAAATTAATTATTTTAAAAATATGGGAATAAACAAAAAGTAAATCATTATTTGTAGTTTAAACAAGTATATGTAACACTAATTAGCTATGGAGAGGTGGTAATTACGCAACTAACCTTCTCGAAGTTTGACTTGATTTTAAAACGCATCTACTCAAAAAGTTCTTATTCGATTGTGATCATTCCTTTGGGGTTTTTACTTTTCAATAAATCTTTCATGCAATTTAAGGGATTAAGAATAACTAAAATACTGGCCGAAAAGAATAGTATATTATTTTATATGGAGGAAAAGTAATACTTTTCATGGCGCGCTCGTGTTTAACAGCCGAACGGAGTGAGGCTGGTAATAGAGAGCAAGCCATGAAAAGTAACTTTTCCTCCAAATAAAATATGCTGTTTTTTCTTCAAATGTCGACAAATTAATGCAAAAACGTCTCTTTTTAATAGTAATAATAATTATTATTAAAGATAAGTGGGTTCGCAAGGCGGCTTAGACCGGTGCGGTGTCGGTGAATAGGCTCAGTTTTTTGCTATAGTAATGTCACATAAAGCTGTCAGTGGACACTGTCAACAATAATGATTTTTAAAAAATTGCGTCTTCGATTGCGTTTTAATTCCGTATTGATAAGCAGTTATTGAGTAAGTTCGATTAAATAATAACCAATTTGTTCCTAAAGTAGTGATTTTTAGAAATGCAGTCACAAATTGAGTGATAAATACAAATTTTAGTTTAATAACTCTTGAGTTGTTGACGCTTATTTTGATGTTTGTTTGTATTGTATCTATGTTGATATGACAACACTTTTACCTCCGCCGGCGGAAAAGTGAAAAGTAAAGCTCCGGCGGAGGAAAAACGAAACTTCACTGTCGCCTACATAGTCGAGTAATGATGGATTTACTGACGTTTGAAGAAAATAGTATATTATTTTATATGGAGGAAAAGTGATACTTTTCATGGCGCGCTCGTGTTTAACAGCCGAACGGAGTGAGGCTGGTAATAGAGAGCAAGCCATGAAAAGTAACTTTTCCTCCAAATAAAATATGCTGTTTTTTCTTCAAATGTCGACAAATTAATGCAAAAACGTCTCTCTTTAATAGTAATAATATCTAATTATTATTAAAGATAAATGGGTTCGCAAGGCGGCTTAGACCACGGTCGTAGTTGGCCTTGCTTAGACTGGTGTCGGTGAATATAATGTAACATAAAGCTGTCAGTGGACACTGTCAACAATAATTATTTTTTTAAGATTCTCTGATTGCGTTTTAATTCCGTATTGATAAGCAGTTATTGAGTAAGTTCGATTAAATAATAACCAATTTGTTCCTAAATTAGTGATTTTTAGAAATGCAGCCACAAATTGAGTGATAAATACAAAATATAGTTTAATAAATCTTGAGTTTTTGACGCTTATTTTGTTGTCTGTTTGTATTGTATCTATGTTGCTATGACAACACTTTTACCTCCGCCGGCGGAAAAGTGAAAAGTAAAGCTCCGGCGGAGGAAAAATGAAACTTCACGGCCGCCTACACAGTCGAGTAATGACGGATTTACTGACGTTTGAAGAAAAAATCTGTTTTTCTGCCTCATTTTCGAAAAGCGCTATAGGCTTCACCTTTTTTGTTTGTTGTGATATTGTATAGCCCCGTGTTTTAGCTTTCATTTTCATTCATAAATTTAGCTGAATTAGCAAAAAGTTATAGCAATTTTATGATTGTGCTACTTTTTTCAAAAACAATTATACCCAAATTTCTCTTCTCAAAGGTTTCAGATGTCCCATTTTTTTTTGGCATGGGCAAAATAAGATACCTACCAAAAGTTCTTGTCCGATTTAGATTTATCTTTATAATGTTCACCAAAATATATAGGGTAGGTAGGTAATGAATAATAAGTATCTTTTATAGCATAATTATTGTTGTAAAGCCTAAGTAACAGTTTAAAAAAATTTGTTTAAACTGAGGTATCAATAAAAAAAGCCATTATAGTTTTTGAAGTGAAAACTTCTTTAGGCGCGTTTTGCGTTTTTTCCTGGGTATTGAATTCAGTAAAGCCGTCACGCGTCACGCTCGGATATGTATGGGATGTTCCCGTATAGGTAGAGGGCTGAAATTTTCAGGGGATGTAGCCGGGGTAAATGGGCCACTGAAAACTTTTGAGGAGAGAAATGTATTTTTTTTTAAGTAGGTAAGGTAATCTTAAAATTTGTATATAGTGTTTTTGCTAAATCGCTAAAATCATGAATAAAAGAACAAAAAGGAAAAAGCACAAACACAGGGCTATAAACAACCGGAAAAAAAAGTGGAACCTACTTTTAAGCCTACAAGGCGTTTAGAAAAGGAGGCAAAAGACACATTCTTTTTGCCTTATTTTATTTATTTATTATTTATTTTTAGAGATAATATCAGTATCAGTATGTCGAAAATGGTTAGATCTACGAGGATGCTTGTGGGTTAAAGTACCTATCATAACAAATCATCGTTTCATAGCTGATATTACTATACACGGTGCTAAAAATTCGAGTGTATACATCAAAACTATAACAGATACGAGGTTGGTTAAATTGAGGCAAAGTTACGTATTTTAGTGCTTAACAATTCCATTTTAAAAATTCAAAAATTTAAAGCCGTTCGTGAAATAATCGGAAAAAAACCGAAATTTTGAAAAACCAATGACGCATCGCACTTGAAATATAATAATATATTTGGCAGCTCGCGCCTCGTACGAAAAACATCACGAAATCTGTAAACGCGGGTCGCTCCGGAGTCCTCTTAAAGGGTTAACATATCGAAAAGCTAAAAAATTTCTCTTAAACAGTTTTTTACGTAGAATCCAGTGGCGTGATCAGATTTTTGCTGTGAGCTGTCAATTTTTAGCTATAAATCAAACTTGCATATTTTTAATGGAACACCTTGTATATTTTTCTTTAGTTAGATTCGAAATTTTATAAGCTTTATAAAAATATATAATACATGATATGTATTTTAAATAATAAGCCTAAAATTCATAATTTTACAAAATGTGTATACACTCTTTATGAATATAGTATAAGTATTGTTTTTTAAACAGCAGTATAAGTATTAATAGGCAGAGATTATTTGAACAATGGAATGGTCATTTCTTATTAGCAAGACCTGTCAGTGGCAAAATTTATATTTTCTGTGTAATATTGTATTTTTTACGATAGCTCAAAATGAAAAATGTCAATATTTTGAAAAATGTGCATGTTAGTCTCCTTTATACAGAGCAATGAAAACTTCCGTGAAACTTCTCAGCTATATATTTCAATAAGTTTGTTGGAATCTTGTAATCTACTAAAATGCATAAGCTACTAAACAAATATCACCCTGTCGCAAGTTTGAACTTGAACTTGGAGATTGTTACATAAACATTAAAGGCAAACTATAAACAACGCGAGCAATCAACGGGAGCGACTTTGAACCTTATGCATGCAATGATCATCACTTTGTTTTATATAAATACGCTACCGAACCCTCAGTTCGGCAGACTTAGTCTCACCTCCAGCTCCCAAGGTTAGTCACTTGACGACTGCCTCCTGGGTTCTATCCGCTCCTAAAGTTAGTCATACGACTGCTTTAGGTTCCATTCCTTTCCTACCCAACCTGGTACCGGTTAGTCACTTGACGACTGCTAGGGCCAGGGGTTGCACAACCTCCATAGTAAAGTCTTGACAAGAAGTTTGTCAGAGTGTTTAGAAAGACAAGTGTCTAAATAGTCAGTTAAAAAGTTTAGTGAAATCTCTTAGTGCTATTAAATAAAACCCAACCCTTAAGAAAAACTATAAATTATAAGACAGTAAACAAAGACCTATAAACAGTACCTCAAATCGAGAAAACATGCGCACCGTAGTAATCGGGTATAATAGAATCTCATTTTTTCTGACCAATAATTGTTGTTAAAGTTTTATCGTTAATACACTGTTATTGTTACAAACTAAACGTGCTTACTTTATCATCTCTTCTTACCCCACGTAACGCAATCCCGGTCTACCTCAGTTACCCCCCGGCACGCTAAACAAGGCGTGTCCTCACGAGTAGAACATCCAGTGGTAGATTAAAGGAAGCATTGAGACCCCGTCATTGTACTAATCGCGACGAGGCTCTTCTCTGAAAAGTTATTCTTTAAATAAACGCGCTACCCCTTAAATTACTCGTGACAATATTTAATTACCTTTTGGCTTATTTGGGTTTATTTTTTTTAAGTATCATTTTAATTTATGGATATCCCGAAAGAAGACAACCTGGTCATTTAATGTTTTCTGGAATAAAGAAAGAATTGGTAGAACAAAGAACGTTGCCTCCGTCCTTACCGCGATTTTCCCTAATATACGATTTGGTAAGGGCCGGATAAACCTTCGATGCTCTCTTTATTCCAGAAAACCTTAAATGACCAGGTTGTCTTCTGGGATATCTATAAATTAAAATGATACTTATATAAAAAATAAACCTAAATAAGTCAAAAGCTAAATAAATATTAAAACAAATGTGAAATTATGAATTTTAAGCTTATTATTTAAAATACATATCATATATGATAAATTTTTGTAAAGCTTATAACATTTTCCAATCAAACGAAGGAATCAGGTCGAAAAATTTCTGTCAGAATTAGTGAACATAAAGCACAATTTAATAAGTACAGGGATACAGACATCACCGAAATTAAATCCTCATTTGCAAATCATTTTCTTTCGTGTGAACACAGTTTTCCACCAAATGAAAATGTTAAGAGTTCGTCATTCCTGTAATAAAAGTAAAAAACTTGATTTGTTAGAAACATTAGGAATAAGTAGAGCGTTCAAAAGCCCTTACATCTCGTGTGTTAATGAGAAATTTGTTTACGAGCCCCATCTTGTTTTTAATAACCTAAATACTAACCATTAGCATTTAGTATAGCATACGCATTTTTGAGGTTCCTTTGTGTTAATTTGTTGTAACTGTTAGTTTTATTATTAGATGTTGCTAGCTGCACTGTTTTGTGAGTATTTGATGTTTTTATGATAAAATGCACCATCATGGTTTATTTGTTGTTAGTGTCCAGTGCTGTTGGACTGATAATTTTAATGGTAGACGTATTTTACTGCTATGTATTTGTTATTGTCTTTAAATTTAATGTATCACCAAATGCTTATTTGTTTTTATACTATTTATTTTACACCTTTAGTGATGTAATTCAAAAAAAAATTCAGGTCTGATGATGCCCTTAAAAAGGCGAAACATGTCACCTTACTTTTAATTAAAAATATAAATGCGATACTGTAGATTTTGAGATAATTTTGTTTTATTGAGTGTCGATAAAAACAGTATCTTTGAGAATCACGGATGAATTTTACGATTTAAAATATATAATTTAAAAAAATACAAGTTTGATTTATAGCTAAAAATTGACAGCTCACAGCAAAAATCTGACTACGCCACTGGATTCTACGTAAAAAAGTGTATAAGAGCAAGTTTTTAGCTTTGCGATATGTTAAAGGATAACGGAGATACGAGGGGGGTCCCAAAATGCATTATCTTCAATTTCGCCCTGTATTTCAGAAACGAAGCGGGCTATGAAAAAATTGTTTATACCATCGTTCTTTTCACAAAAAGTAGCACAGTGTTGCGAAAACCGTAACCCTCTATCTTTACTCGTAAGCGAGATACCCCGTAATATCATCGAAATTACGAAATTCAACTTTCGAGGATTTCTCCACTCAGCTAACGCCTCATGCTAAATAATCTCCTCGCGTGAAAAATACTACTTTTTAACACTTGTTATGTAATATACTATTTCACACGGCGCGGCGTGTGAAAACTATAGTTTGCAAGTGTGTTCTTAATCATTTTCAAGCCAGTCACAGAAAATAGTATATTACCTAAGATGCTAGTTTTAAAAGACTATATTTTTCACAATGCATAAGACTTGTGAATGAATATCACAATGTTAAATTTCTTACTTGGATTCTGAGGTATCCTCTTCATCTTCGCTTTTAATATCATCTTCTTCATGTTTTATAAAGTCTGTCTGAATGAAATAGTCATTACATTTTTTCTCATTGAATTCTCTATAAAATAAAATCAAGTCAAAACATGCTCTAAGACTTAAAATAAACTCAGTAACAAAGCTATCAATAAACAAAATTACAAGAGTAAAATAACAATTATTATTCAACTTTTTATTTTTACAACCGTGATCCTTACAAATCTCATACCCACAATGCATAAAACTTGTGAATGAATATCACAATGTTAAATTTCTTACTTGGATTCTGAGGAATCCTCTTCATCTTCACTTTTAATATCAATTTCCTCATGTTTTATAAAGTCTGTCTGAATGAAATAGTCATTACACTCTTTCTCATTGAATCCTCTATAAAATAAAATAAATTCAAATTCAAAATATGCTCTAAGACTTAAAATAAACTCAGTGACAAAGCTATTAATCACTAAACAAAATCATAACAATAATAATTATTATTCAACATTTTATTTTACAACCGTGGCCCTTACAAATCCCATGCCCACAATGCATAAAACTCGTGAATGAATATCACAATGTTAAATTTCTTACTTGGATTCTGAGGGATCCTCTTCATCTTCACTTTTAATATCAACTTTCTCATGTTTTATAAAGTCTGTCTGAATGAAATAGTCATTACATTTTTTCTGATTGAATTCTCTATAAAATAAAATAAATTCAAATTCAAAATATTCTCTAAGACTTTAAACTCAGTAACAACGCTATTAATCACTAAACGAAACGGCGTTTCACCCCGAAACCGGGGTTCTCAACTCGTTTTCGTGTTTTTTTTTTTATTAAATTATATGAACCCTTTTTTAAAATATAATTTGCAAGCTGTGAAATTTTGATGTGACCATTGTCAATTTGTGTTGTTTGTTTATCTTCATGAACATGCCCTTTTTCTCCATTGACAAGTAACACTGATGATGGCTTAGCCCGAAAGCGCTCTGTTACGCTACTTTTAGAAGTCCTTTTGGATCAAAATTTTTGCATGGAATACAAAGAGTGTTTCATTTATTATGTTTCGTACATGCATACAGCCTTTTCTCTTCATTTAAACACAGTAATGACTAGCAGGTATTTTATTATTAAAATGTCAATTTTGACAGATGAATTAGATTTTCACTATTATAATCATTAAAAGACATTGAGCTGGGTATTTCTGAGCTTTTATTCTTAGCATGAACAAGCTTCCAAAACTCCCTGCAATCATTAGAGTAGAATGGGGCAAAAGTACGCGCTGGGCAATAGTCTCAAATAAAAATTTCCTAGAGAAAAAGCAAAATCAGACAACAACGCCACAATATGTTCTGAAAAATACCAAACCGCATCGGCCAGTGTTTTCTTGGGTGCCTAGCAGCCGTGTTCTTGCAGCCATGAGGTAATTTATACTTTTATACGCTTTGCATGTAATTTTAGCGAATTAGTTTATAAGCTATTGTATCGTTGATTATTATTGTATTTTGAAAACCAATTAGTGGAATGACCTATGGCATGTGAGTGTACGTAACACACAGTGAATTTGCACGAATCTCATTTGGTAAAAAATGGCGGTAAATTTGAAAATATTTTTAGCTTGTGGGGCAAAAATCCCATTTTTTCACGGAGCAAAAATCCGCGCGGATTTTTTCCCCATACATCTTGGGACTTTTACCCCACACACAATGTTGTTTTTATTTTACAGGAATTACAAAAGAACCTCCAACAGAAGATTATGCACTGAAGAAACGTTAAATGCAGCAAGAACTTTAATAGCCGATCCCGATGGTTACTCAAATCGAGCAGTGGCTGAAAGGTTGGGTATACACGAGTCGACGTTGCGTAAAAGGTTAAAATCTGGACATGGCGCAAAAACCTTTGGAAGATTCAAACCAGATTTTACCGAAGAGATGGAGCGACTGTTAGTCCAACATTGCAAAGATATGGATGACAGGTATTATGGTCTATGTCTAAAATCCTTAAGAATGATTGCCTATGAATATGAAATCTTAAATAATGATGAGCACCCATTTGATGAGCAAAAAAATTGGCTGGCAAGGGCTGGGCATACAAATTTGTACAAAAATATAGCCTTTCACTAAGAACTCCGAATCCAACTAGCTTAGCACGGATGATGGGGTTCAATACGACTCAGAACGAGATATTTTTTGGAACCTTATCTAAACTTTACAACACAAATTTCCACCCGGCTCGGTGTATAACATGGATGACAGTGGAATATCGACCGTTCCCAACAAAATCTCCAAAATTGTTAGCACTAAAGGGAAAAAGCTTGTCGGAAAAATATCATCTGCTGAACGTGGTGAAATAGTCACTCTTGTTTGCGCTATGAGTGCCCCGGCCTTCATATTTCGTCGAAAGGGGATGAAAAAATAAGCTGATGGATGGATCACCCCCTGAGTCCATAGGAATGTGCTCAGATTCAGGCTATATTAACGGCATTCTGTTCATCGAATGGTTGAAACACTTCCAAATCAGTTTCGAGTTCAAGCGAATAAAGATCATCCGGTGTTGTTAATTCTCGACAACCATTCTTCAGATAGATCCTTGGGGGCCGCATTATATTGCAGAGAAAATTCAATACATTTGTTAACAATTCCATCTCACAGTAGTCTTAGACTTCAACCTCTGGATCGGTGTTATTTCAATCCGTTAAAAACGGTGTATGCTGATGAATGTGATCGCTGCTGATTAACAACGAATGCAAGAAGACAAATCTCAAATTGCTAAAATATTAGGCCGTGGGTATGAACGCTGTTCCACGATGGATACAGGTGTTAAAGCATTTGAAACCTGCGGCATCTATCCAATGAATAGAAATGTGCTTTCTGATGAGGACTTTCTACCATCTTCGGTTACCGAAAGAATTAATATTGAGAGCCACGAAAACAACCATTCTGA